>PVJC01020364.1:0-29267 GCA_004026665.1 Murina feae
TTTCTTCCCTCCCTCTTTTTCTCTCATCCTACCTTTGCCATACATTCTTCTCTACTTACTTCCACTGTTTTAATACCTATCTACCTGCCTAATTATCCACTATCATTTATCTTTTTTTCTTTTCTGACTTCTACTTTTAAAATCTGTCCCCAGTACACAACTATACTTGGTTTTCATTATAGGCCCTACAGTTCACTCATACATCCTCTTTTTTTAACTCTGCTGTTCACTGACCCTTTTATAAAGTTCTTCCCTCCATCCTGTTCCACCCGTCCCCCACCTGGTTATTTCCCCCCAAACTCTCCCTGGCTGCTGCTCCCCCCCCACCCATCTCTCCCTCTCCTGGCTCCCACGGTTTCACCCCAGCTCTGAAGAGAGATGGGGCCTCTCACAGGAGACAGGACTGACTGGCTGTTCCCGCCCCTCTTTGGCTGCCGCCTAGAATCCATCACAGGGCACACACACAGAGGCTAAGCCCCATGATTTATTTATTCCCAGTCCGCAGCTGAGGGGCTGGCTGGCTGCTCCTGCCCTGCTCCTCCCGCACTGCAGCTGCAGCCACTGGCTGGCATGCACTGCAGGCTTAGCCTTTCCCGTCTGCCCCACGATCCAGACCATGGCCACAGGCCCGCTCGCTCCTCCTGCCCCTCAGCTGTGGCCACAGACCAGCTTACTCCTCCCGCCCCATGGCTGCCGCCTAGAACCTAGGGCAGAGTTCTTCCGTCTGCCCTGCTGGATCCCAGTGCGTGGCTTCTCCTGGGGCTGCGGCCTCCGCCATCTTGGCTGGGCTAATTTGCATACAATTGATCTGATTGGCTGATGGGCGTGGCTTAGGCATCCCAAAGAAATGGTCAATTTTAATATTACGCTTTTATTAGATTAAATGGTTTAAGACAATGTCTGAAATTGAAGGAAACATTAATATGTAGTTGAGTCTTATACTTAATTTCAGTCCACACATCATGGCACTTGCCTTTTCCACTACGGGAATATTCTCATGTTTTCCAAATCAGTTATTACTTTAGCTCATAAGATCTAACAAGTGAGAGATTATAGTCTTTCCTGATTCTACATGACCTGGAGCCATTAGCATTAATGCTAAATGAATGCCACTTAACTTCATAAGAAGTCCATTTTCATTGTCCATTTACCTCCCCTCTAAGTGCTTATTTTCCTTCCTAAACCTGCTGCAAGGCATGTGCGCAAACAGTGAATTGAAGATTGAAAAAGATTTTTCCTTCACGTGCCTGGAACTGAATTGCTCTTTATTGGCATTCTAAAAGTCAATGGGATCAATGGCTGTCTCACACTCTTTGTCTTCCCTTCTCTTATCCTATCTTGGTAACTTCCATAACATTCTCACCAAAGTGGCTTGTTCCATAACCTGATAATTTCAGCATCAACTTTACAGTCCCTTTATTTTTGGATGAATTATTTGGATTTTTTAAAAAGAAGTTTGAAAGGAACTCATGGTGCCTTATTAATCTCAGGTAGATGTTATATTTAAGTGTTTGAATAGCTTTTTATGTTTAGATGATTGAAGTTCACAATAAGAAAGCACAAGTTCTAAAAAATTATGTGGTTGTTGAAATGGAGCTGCCATTTTCTAAAGTATAACATCTATTTCTTGTATGAAATTTCATTCAAGATGTTGAACTGTAAACCACAGAGAATGAGATATTGGCAAGAAGATGCTATAGAAAGAACAACAACAAAACAGTCCTGTTGGATCCCTTAATCATATAAGTTACTGGTGAACAAAAAAGCACTGCGGAGATTGCTTTAGAAATTAGGTCTTGACCTGACTTTTTGAAAAATAGCACAAAGTAAATTGAAACCATAAATGGATACGTGTTTTTGAGAGAGACTACATTCAGTATAACGAGGATGAAGGATTTTTTCTAATCAAAGAAAAACATTAAAATTAATAATACATATTCTAAAAAGGATGCATTATTCAATTTAGAATATATAGCATATATTCGTATCAGAGGTACATGTATAAAGAGTGTGTACCTCCTTACAACATAATTGGATTAAGATGTGGAAATTCAAGCCAGGAAAACCTACAGTTCACGCAAAGGTGCGGGTCATCGTCCTGCCCGTCTGAGGACACGAAGGGGCTGTGGAATGTCTGTATAACCTCTTGGCCCCACACAGTTTCTTATTCTCCCCAGAGACTTTGCTTTCCTCTGGCTTCTTCACTTCATTCAGCTTTTCTCCCTGATGCTGGCCCTCCCCTTTGGGGCGCATTCACCACGACAGGCTCCAGATTTACGGACATTTCCTTCCAGCGCCAGCATGAGACTGCTGAGCTAGCACAGTGCATATCTCTGGGGCAGGACTCCCTGGCCCTCAATCTCAGTCCTTAAGATTCAGCACTGCCTGCCACAAGGGCTGACTAGTGCATCATTTATTACTGTTCTGGCCATGGTTGCGCTTACTCTTTTCCAGAGTTTCAGAAGCCCAACTGAAAACAACACGTGACCTCAGGTGTGGCCATCACCAGGTGCTATTAGGGCCTGGTGCTTCAGTAACAAAAAAGCAGCCTGGAGACTTTAGCATTGGCAGGAACTAGGTTCACAGGAAAACACAAATTAAAGTGAAGCGTTTCAGACAACAAACAAAATTTAGACAATTTACGAGCGAATAATATTCTGATCCACATGAATATAGTTAAACCTAAAATATTGAGTGATAAGACTCACAAAATTGCCTGGTACACATGACATTTATAAAGTGTGCACGCACCACTTAACCATTGTTAGATGGCTCAGTGCTGTGCACAGCGCATGGTTTTGGTGTTTTAGTTGGCGTGTTTGTTTTAATCAGAGGGATCTCAGAAGCGTGTGTTTGCCTTAGGACTCTGCCGCTTAAGCCAGCTTGATTTAGTCACTTAAACATCCTCAACTATAGCTTCTACATCACAAACTAAAATGAGATCTACCTTGCAGGCTCACTTTAAATATTTAAGCTGACATGAATAAATTAGCTTACTCGAGGCACTATTATAAAACTACTAGGGGCCCAGTGCACAAAAATTTGTGCACTGGGTGGGGGCAGGGGTCTCTCAGCCCGGCCTGTGCCCTCTCCCAGTCTGGGATCCTTCTGGGGATGTCCACCTGCTGGTGTGCCTGGCCAGCCTGGGTGAGGGACCAACGTCTGTTTGCAGGCTGGCCAAGCTCCCCAGTGGGAACTCTCACCCCAGGGGGTGTGGCAAGCCTGGGCTGAGGGCAGTTTTCAGGCTGGCCACAACTCCCACTGACCCTCCGGGCCATCAGCCTGGGAAGCAATAGGGTGGCACTGGCCACCCCATGGACTCCCCCGCCACCCCCCAGGCCCCCACCTGGGCAGCCGATGGGGTGGTGCTGGCCACCCTACACCCCACGGCCTCCCAGGAAGGGGCCTCGGGGCTGGCCGGCTGGTCTTACCCCCCAAGGCTTCTGCCTGGGAAGGCATCGGCCGGCTCAGGGCACGGGATGCCTTCCCAGGACGGAGGCTCCCATGATGGCGGAGGCCGCAGCTCAGGAGAAGCCGCACACCGGGGCTGCGGCCTCCGCCATCTTGGCTAGGTTAATTTGCATACAGCCACTCTGATTGGCTGGTGGACGTGTCTTAAGCATCCCGAAGAAATGGTTAATTTTAATATTTCGCTTTTATTAGTTAAGAAAATTACCATACATGTAAGTGTGCATATATGTGATTCTTATAATCACTCTGATTATCTATGTGTGTGTATGTAGCATAAATATTATAATTTGTAATATTAAAGAAAGATTTCAAATACAACAATGGACTTTGCCCACAAAGCCACAGTCTCTGACATTCTGGTGCTTGGACTTATGCTCTCTATGTCCTCACAGCCTTTGATCAGTTCCTCCACAGGCCTTTTGCCGAAGAAGCTGAACGCTTCTCCGGTCCCTCAATTTCCACGAAGGAAGAGAGGGAAATAGGGACATCTCCACACTCTTTAATACATCCAGTGAAGACTAAATAGGCTTCCGAATATGTACTATCCCTTCCAGTCTGTTTTTATTTGTCATAAAGTGGTATTATTATTATTGATATCACAGAGAGATAAACACCAATGTGAGAGGAAAACATAGCTTGGTTGCTTCCCACAGCCACCTGAGCCTGCAACCTAGGCAGGGGCCCTGACTGGAATTGAACCCACAACCTTTTTGGTGTATGGGATGTTGCGCCAACAAACTGAGCCACCGGCTGAGCATGACTCTAATTCTGTAATTCTTAACGTAAGAGAGGTTCCTCTCCTTCTTCCCCCTTTCTCAAATACTGAATCAGAGCCTCAAGATTTTTAATATAAAAAGTGTCAGGACTTCATACTTTACCTTATTTATTCTTTGTAACAATCCTGAGATGGGTTGTATTAGCCTCACTTGAGAGATATGGAAACAAGCCTAAAAAAGTTAAATACCTTGTCTCAGGCCAGATAATTGCTAGATAGCACAACTGGAGGCTGAAGTGAGGTCTGTCCAGGACATAAAATAACTCTAAGCATCTCATTTCCCCAGGAAATATCCTAGAAAGGCTGATTACTTTCCAGGAAGTCAAAAAGTGGGAAAGGAGCTTCAAAGAGAGTGTAATGTTGACATTCACCAGTGTAGAACAAATACATTAAAAAAACAAAGAGCATGGGCACAGAAACAACTGGAAATGTTTGAGCTGTACGTGAAGACTAGCAAACCATGAAGTTTGCTTACTTTTGTCTGATCTGAGGGAGAGAATTAAAGGTATGTCTGGGAAAGGAGGCTGGACAACCTGGAGGCCTTGCATGTCAGGATGAGGAGTTTGGCCTTCACTCCTGCCACCTGCCAGGCATCATCACTGAATCTGCCATTTCCTGATTGGATGGTTTATAACAAAATGCTTCAATCTTCATGAACTGCAAGTCCTTTGTCAGTCAAATGGGGGCAGTGTTATAGGGTTGTTATGAGGAACCAATACATCAATCTATGTAAAGCACTTAGAACCCTGCCCAGCACAATAAAATGTGCTCTGAATATTTGCTATTGCTGTTGTAGTTCTAATATTTAATCTGTTTGGAAAAGATTCCTAGTCAGAATACCTTAATTCTTAAAAGAAACCTCAAAATGCAGTGCAGCACCTGGATAGCAGTTATAAAGCTAGGACAAATGAGAGAAAAAATCTCAATCTTCAGACAAAATTTCTAATACCAATACCTAACCTTTCTTAAGAAAGTTTTGACAAAAAGTCAGTGAAAGATAAAGGGCACAAAAATAATAAAATCTAGTATTTATTTAATACTTACTAGAAACCGGGCACTGTTCTTAGCATTTATTATATTATCAACTCCTAATAATATGAGTCAAGTACTACTTTAACCAATCCAGTTTACTGATGCTAAGTAGAGTGGTTGAGTAACTTGTCCAAGCTCATATGCTAGTTGTAGGGGAGCCGGGATCCAAGCACAGGCATGAGGCTGCAGAGCCTGCTTATTTAACCACTATGCCCACCAAGAGAATTATCTTCTCCTAATGAAATAAAATTAAATTTCATCCTCTTCCCAGAAGACCACATTTATTGGGTGGTTAGTCTTTCCTATAACCATCTTCCTTTGGGATTACTTAGTTGGAACTTCTGTTTCTATAGCTTTACTGGTGGGGTCCTCAGTTTCTTTTCTCATTTCCTAGTCTCTCTCCTTGGGCTGTGTGTGATACTAGCTAGAGTGAGGGACCTAGGGGAGAGGGAAGGCTAAATCTGAATTAAAATCTACATACAAAAAGACTTACCATCTCTATTATAAAGCCTGTTAGGTTGAATACATACATATTCAATATTATATATATTCATCAAAATATCTAATCTAATAAAAGAGAAACATGCAAATTGGTGTCACTCCACTACACACCAAGCCACACCCACCAGCCAATCAGAGCGAGTGTATGCAAATTAACCCAACCAAGATGGCAGCAGACAGAAGGCTTGATTGCCCCCACGATGGAGGAAGCCAAGCTTCCCGCCTGCCCTGGCCTCTGTGGCCTCCACTCAAGGCAACAAAGTTTCAATTATAGAAGATAAATCTGAGTTACTTGCTTCCAGTCAGCCTTGCTGGGAGCTTGGTTCCCTGGGGGCTGTAGCCAGCCTGCAAACAGCCATCAGCCCCACACCCAGGATGGCCATACCCTCATGGGCTGAGGGTCCCCGCTGGGGGACTTGGCCAGCCTGCAAATAGCCATCAGACCCTCACCCAGACTGGCCAGGCACCCCATCAGGGACCCCCACCCTGAAGGGTCTGTGGCCAGCCTTCAAACAGCATCAATCCCTCACCCAGGCTGGCCAGGCACCTCAGTGGGGACCCCCACCCTGAAGGGGCTGTGGCCAGCCTACAAACAGCCATCAGCCACTCACCCAGCTGGCTAGGCACCCCAGCAAGACCCCCCCCTCCCTGATCCGGGACACCCTTCAAGGCAAACCAGCCGGCCTCACCCATGCATCAGGCCTCTGTCTTATATAATAAAAGAGTAAATATGCAAATTGACCCTAATAGCAGAATGACTAGGAATGACTGGTCACTATGACACATAATGACCACCAGGGGGCAGACACTCAATGCAGGAGCTGCTGCCTGGTGGTCAGTGCACTCCCACAGATGGAGCTCTGCTCAGCCACAAGCCAGGCTGACGGCTGCCAGTACAGCAGTGGTGGTGGGAGCCTCTCCTACCTCCTCAGCAGCACTAAGCATGTCCGACTGCAGCTTAGGCCTGTTCCCCGCTGGCAAGTGGACATTCCCTGAGGGCTCCCGAGCTGCCAGAGGGGTGCCAACTTAGGCCTGATCCCTCAGGGAAGCCCAGACTGTGAGAGGGCATAGGCTGCGCTGAGGGACCCCCCTCCGAGTGTACAAATTTTTGTGCACCGGGCCCCTAGTATGTATTATAATTCAATATATAATATATGTGCATATTACTCATTGCTGAAAAAAATCATTCTGAAATCAACACCATTCCATTTATAATACATATATGTTTTCAATATTGTTCAAAAACAAACTCTGGGTATCAGTCACAGACTTCACCTGGCATTTAGTTCCCTCTTTTTAATTGACATTTCTAATGGTTCAACCCATCTGCCTTTCGGCCATTGCACACCCTCTCCTGCGATATTATTCTATAGGCATAAAACTATAACAAAACCCTCTGACATGAAACACAGGGGGGATAATGGCCTCAGATTGAGCAAACAACTATGAGCAAGATGCCTTTCAAAAGTGCAAAGAAAAAAAACAGAAGAGCAAAGAATATGCCAATTTGGAATGAGATAAAATGGTGAGTACATTGCATAAGGAGGCTATAGCACAGAAATAGTAACAGAATACTGTAATCACAACCTCTGCCCATTGATTTATGGATCCAGCGCTCCAGGGGCCCCACAGAGCTAGCATCCCGAAGGCATAAGGCAGTACCACCTAATCAATTCATGGGTGACCCCACAGCATCAGTCAATGGAGGTTAGTGGTCATTTCCAATTCACTGTAAAAGAAGAGCTTTTAAGGAAGCCCTTAATCAAATGTACTAGTCATTTGTCTGGGGGGTGGTGGAGGGGTCATTTAGCCATGGCTATGTGAAGTCGTGTAAAGAAACCTAAGTAGGGCTGGCCTTAGGGCACCTTATTTACCATATCAAATTTAGTTTGATTTATCCAAAATGGCATCTGAGCAATTTATTTTCTTTATTTACCAAACCTGACGCTGGCCCATTGCAATGTCTAAGAGGTCCTGTGGTTTCTCTCTGCACCCTCTGTCTTGTAGTTACAAAGAGAAGCACAATTATTCTCACTCACAACAAGTATCATTTTTTTCTGATTCATTGTTTGCCATAAAAATAAATTTGAAAAAATATATAGAACCACAGAAAAAAAAATCAAAACTCAGCAATAACTGTTATTAATATTTTGATGTATGGTCCTCCAGCTAACTTCTTTGGCTTAATGCACATTGATAATATCCTGAGCTTTCTTTGTCTGTGCTATTTTTACTCGAGCCTTCTCTTAGTCAGAAAAAGCCACATGGCCTCGAGGACAATTGGGGTTCTAATGGCAGAGATATGATAGACTAGCAAACTTTAGTCTGCCTGACCTGTAAGGCAGGCAGTTAAGGTGAAAGCAGAAGAGCCTGAGAAGAGCCAGTCACAGGGTGTGTGACACGAAAATAGATTGAGGAGAGGAGATCTGAACTGTCCGCCACTTGAGAAACAGGATTACCCAGGATGGGGCCACCATGAGTTGGGACAAACCAGGAGTGAAGTGGGGTGGTGAGCATAGAACCAGACTGGGGGAGCTGTGTGCAGGGTATTCATGCGAGGATCAAGGGGCTACACAGCCATTCTGCCCCAGCCCCTCTGAGAAGCTGATCCGGGTATGCAGGCCTCCTGAGCCATCGTCACCTTTGTCATCTGTGCTGAGGAGACCTGTTGCCAGTCTTGTAACACTTGCGAGAGACCCTTCCAGTCACAGTAGAAATATAAAGCAGGCTAGCTAGTCAACAGTGTCCCCAAAAGGAAACATGTAAAGCCTGCGTTTTCATTTTATAAAAATGGACAAATAACTTTCATTTTCATATTTGAATGTAGTTTTTTGTTAGTCTACCCAGATGTCCTTGTTGTAACTCTGAGAAGACTTTAATCTCCTTTGAGTTCCTCAGAAAAAAAGAAATTCTAAGGAGTCCCTTTATATCAAACGTATCTTGAAATATATGTATGTTCCTCATTTAAACCTAAGATTACTCAATTGTGACTTTAATTAACATGAGAAAGCTGACTCAGAGCTTCACAGCTTTCTGCCACCATGATCATACTGTACCCAAGCATCCTATTTTCAGAGCTGCAGAAAAGATTTTGAATGTGTTTGACATATAGTAACAAACTCCAGGCTGACAGGTATATGGTAAAAGATATATATGGGTGCGTATGGCATTTGTTCAGGCCCAACCCCCCTTGGGGAATAGTCAGTTCAGTTCTCCTTCCAGCTCAGACACATGGTGTTTCCGTGAAGGAAGAGTTTCCTTCACCCTGATCCTCGATGCTGTGGCAATCACACCTATCTGCTCCAATACCTGTCCCTGTAGGATGCCCATGGGAGTTGGGGGAGGGGGGAGCAGGCTTATTGCCACTCCACTGCTTCTCAGAGGGCTGGGCTGACAGTAGGTTGCTATCTAACTATGAGAGAGCTTGCCTCTGGGGAGGTAAGCAACTTTATTCTAGCTTTCAAAAGGGAGAGCTGGGTTTTGTTTTTTTGACTTGTACTGGGAAACAAATGCTATTATTTCTACACTATCAGATGACAGAGTAGTAGCACCAGACTCATCCATAGCCTACAGGGCATTAGAGTTTGAATTCAGAAGTTCCCAAAGTCTTATTTCCAGTGGACCTATTAGGACCTCTTGCCAGTAAGATCCATGGTCACGATCCTTTATTTCCTTCTTTCACATCCAATTCCTCTTTGTAACCCTTCCAACGTGATGACTGCTTTATGAATTTCTACTGCCTACATAAAGTGTGGCCCTGGACATGACTTTCTCTTTCTGGGACTTACTTATCATCAGTGAGGGAAGGATTGGACTAGATCACTTCTAAGTTATCTTCAAGCTCCCAAACCTTCTAAGTCATGCCATCCACATTTTACCCGGTTTTCTGCCCAAGCTGCCATCTTCCTTGAAAGAGTGAGGAGGTTACTCTTAAATGGCCCATGAGCCCCCAAACCTGAAGCTTCATCTATAATATTTATAGTCGAAGGAAGAATTAACCAACTGAAGGAGGGGAGCGGTGCAGAACAGGGGAGTCTAAGAGTCAATGATGACCGTGTAAGATATGCCAGAGTGCAGGGGTGTGTGGCTCTGGTTCTTGTGAACGAGCAGTCCCCTTATAAAGGCGGGCTGTGGGCCCAAGGTGCTTCCACAGGCTCACTCTGCCTTGGACGAAATAACCACCTCTTTGTGCACCCATTCTCTTCTCTAAGTCAGTTTCGGACACTAATTTCATTTTCCAGTGCCAAGAAAGAGGTCAGGCTGCTCTCCTCAATGGAAAAGCATATTTTATGTTCTCTCTTAATTAATGTGCATTCTGATTTAACACTGTGGCAGGCTGAATAATGACCCCCAAAAATATCTGGCCCTGATCCCTGTAACCTGTGAATGTTACCGTATATGTAAAGAGTGCTTTGCAGATGCTAGTGAGCTAAGGATATTGTGATGTGGAGATTATCTTTCACTATCCAGGTGGGACCTAGCTGTAATCACAGGTGTACTTAGAGAAGGAGGCAATATGATGACAGAAGCAAGATGCTGTGCTGCTGGCTTCAGAGATGGAGGCAAGGGCCCTGAGGGAGGTGAATGCCCACAGCAGCCTCTGGAAGCTGGAGAGATGAGGAAACCTTCTCTCCTGGATCATCCAGAAAGGAGTCCAGCCAAAACCTCAGCTTTGGTCAAGTGAAACTGATTTTGGACCTCTGGTCTCCAGAACTGTAAGAGAACACATTTGTGTTATTACATGCCACTAAATTCTTGGTAATTTGTTATAGCAGCAATAAGAAGCTAATACAAACTTGTTTGTATTATTAGTATTAATGGTCCCTTGCCTAAGAGTCTAATTATTTTTAACTAGCATAAACAATAAAAATGTTGCTTCTGAACATGCACACCCTGGGCCATACATATAAAAACCTTCCAAGATATCCCTGCTCATCTCACACAGTACCTCCAACTTTGACTCACACCCTCTTTGAGGCTGCAACAGGACACAGCTTTCCCTACTACCATGCCTCTGAAAAAGACATTGGCTTGTTGATATTGTGTGTAACCACAAGTAATCTAATAGGCTGTAACAAAATAAGCCAATGGAAAGTACCAAGTTTCCATATGGGTAACAGTTGCACCTATTCTCATTATTATCATTCAAATGCAGCTAATCTCCCTGGCTTTCTTACTGCAGGATGCCCCTATCGATCTTCTGTAGACATCAATGCCCCCAGCCACATCTGGACTTGCTGCTAGACTGCTATTTCCCAAACTGTAATATGCATAGGAATCACCTGGGGATCATATTAAAATTAAAATTCTGATTCTGAAGATCTGAGGTGGGACTTGGAAATTCTAAATTCTAATACGCTCCCAAGTGATGACAATGCCGCTGGTCTGCCGACCACACTGTAAGTAACAAGGTGCTGAAGAACATCTTGCACATCTGGGCCTAAGGTCGATTCTCATTGGCAACTACCAATACCCAAATCTCTGGTAATTCTGAAACCCTTCCAGAACTTACTTTGAAATACCTTCTGTAGAAAAGGTGCCCCAGCTCATCCTCCCTAGTCCTGGCATAGAAAGTGCTTCCTGTATGCCTCTCTCCACCCCTAGGACTTATCCTAGCCTTCTAAAGTCTTCCTTGTGGCACAGGTACCAACCTGGCAGGGATCTCTCAAGCCCTTCCAACATGTCAGGACTTCATTTCCTGGAACCTTAGCCTAAAATTTTCTTCTGTATAACGGTTCATATGCATCCCTAGGCTAAGACTTGCTCAGCCCTTAACTATCGACTCTTTCTCTTGGTCTGAGTTTACTGGTATAAGTGCCTACACTCACTCGGGCCGTGGGTCTCACAGGCAGTCATGGGTCCACCATCACTCTGCAAGCTGGCCTGCCTTTGTAGGCTCTCTACAGTATCTCAGAGCCTGTTTCATCTCTTCCTGTTTTAAAACTGCCACTCCCTAGTACACCGCCTATTGATTTCAGTTTCTGGTCTGAGTAATGACTCTGGTCTTTGGTTAATTTATGGAGTGCAGACTGGCATGCCTTGCACCTCATAAAGGACCAGATCTTTCCTCCTTCTCCACCTGCTTTGGATTCTCCCATTCAGCCGGCTTCCTTTGCCGTTATCAAAGCCCTTCCCAGCTCTCTGCTGCCCTCTTCTGGCGTCCTTTAGCACTGTGCTCACATCAACCTTCGGAGCACCAAAACCAATTCCAGATATTCCCAGACTCTGCCTGAATGATCCAAGAGCCCAAGGAAGAAGATCAGACCAGTAAGATGAACTGGGCATTTACTACCTTTATTGTTATTTTTAATAGGGATTTCAACGGAAATATTGGAGGAGAACACCCATAACAGAATTTCATTGCTAACGTAATGAAAAGCGTAAGAACAGAAAAGAGGAGGGGAACTTTGGAGCAAATTTAAAGAAAAAAGAGAATCCCAGTTTGGCTAAAGCAGTGGCTTCCAGTCCTAGCTGGAAAACATGGTCCCTGGGTCCAATCTAGGTAAGAATCTCTGAAGGTAGGCGTAGTCATTTAAACGCCGAGTAACCTTCCCTGGTGACGCCAATGAATATTACGAGGCCCTTGGTTAGACAGTGAGATGCAAACGTGTTGGGAACTAAAAACTGGGTCACATGATGGAAAATGTCAAATGACATATTTGTATGTTGTAGATAATTTTTTTAAAAAAATATATATTTTATTGACAGAGAGGAAGAAAGAGGGATAGAGCGTGAGAAACATCGATCAGCTGTCTCCTGCACACCCCCCACCGGGGATGTGCCCACAACCAAGGCACATGCCCTTGACTGGAATCGAACCTGGGACCCTTCAATCTGCAGGCCGATGCTCCATTCACTGAGCCAAACCGGCCAGGCTGTAGATAGTTTTTGAATCTCTCTTAAGAAGCTGTCCCCAGCAGGCCCACATAGACCAGTTCCGGGACCTTGCCCTCAGGCCCCACCCAGTATCTTTGTATTTGCTCAGCCCTTCAGCTCATTAGCTATTTTGCCCTGGGTCTTCAGTGGTAACCCACAGAGAAGATAAACGGCTCCTCCTCACTAGGCACTGCCCTTCCACCCAGGAGTATAGTCTCAGACCAACTCAGGGAAGCCCCCTCCAGCTTCATACACTCTAAGCAGCAAGCACACCTGTAGCCCTCAGCCA
This sequence comes from Murina feae, assembly GCA_004026665.1. Lineage (NCBI taxonomy): Eukaryota > Metazoa > Chordata > Mammalia > Chiroptera > Vespertilionidae > Murina > Murina feae. Next base: position 12,945 of record PVJC01020364.1, read on the forward strand.
GTGCCCTTCCCTGGGCAGGCTCAGAGGCGAAGGCTTGGAGTGGGGCGGACAAGTGGAGGTAAGCCAACAAGTGACACAGCAGTGCTCTTTGATGCTGTTGTCTCCATGAATGCTGCCCCTATACTATTTTTATTCTATAAAAGAGATTTTTTTTTCTCACCTCAGCCATGGTCTTTCCCATTCTTCATTTCTGTCCTACTCAGTATAAATACTGCCCTTCCCCCAAAGACTTTCCTGACCATCCCACATCTATGGGAAGTCTCCTAACACTTCTCTTGTGTACCATTATTTTGCACTTAACATGCCGTAATTTTCTTTCCTTCCAAGTGTGTATGTTTTCTACCTTAACTTTTTTCATGTTTGATTGTTCCATCACAAGGTTATCTCACCTCCTTTATTGCCCTGGAAATTCATAGAATGATACCTCGCACGTGCTGAGTGTTGAATTAGAATGTGCTGATTGCATTTTCTCCTAGCATCACCAGCTCAGTCTGGAGGAACATAACCTAGCCCTGCGAGGCATCCTTCCTCTGACTCACCAGGCTTACTAGTCTCCCCTTATTCTTTAGAGGCCAGATTCCACATTTCTCGCCTTGTGCAGCACTCATGATCATTTCAATTATCTATGCAACCTCCAGTGGCCTTTTTTGCCTTCCCCGTGTTTACGCTGCTTAGCCAGAGGAAAATCACAGGCAAATCTGAATTTGCATTTTTAAGCAGGCATTGCATCAGAGTTTTACTCTATTATTCTGAGTTCCTCTTACATTTAAGATACTTTTGGGTGTATGGGTGGCAGTATTAATGTAAATAATAAAGCAATTTGCTTCGTTTCATCTTTTTTTAAAAGATAATCTCTAAACCTTAGAGACTCTAAGGCAACATCCCTTTCTCTTCCATACATGGAAATGTTGCCAGTTATTTTTAAGGTAAAAACAAAGGCTCTCCAAGGACAACCCCAACTTTCCAAGCCCTTTCAGGAACAAGCCTCACAGTAGCCCCGCCCCCCCCTTATGCTCAAGAGATACATTCCAAGACCCCCGGGGGAATGCCCAAATTGCGGATAGTACCAAACCCTCTATATGCTGCTTTTTCCTATATATACATACCTTTTCACTTACAGGAAGCAATTTACTATTTCTCATTGGCATATCTGAATTTCCAGCATCACTACTCTTGCACTCTGGGGCTATCATTAAGTAAAATATGGGTTACTTGACTTCAAGCACCGCAGTACCATTGCAGTCAATCTGCTAACCAAGACGGCTGCTAAGTGACTAAAGGGCAGGTAGCGCGCAAAGTGTGGATTCGTTGGACACAGGGATGATTCACATCCTAGGCAGGATGGAGTGGGATGCCATGAGATTTCATCAGGCTACTCAGAACAGCATGCAATTTGTAACTTACAAATTGTTTATTTCTGTAGTTTTCCATTTAATAATTTTGCACTGCCGTTGACCGTAGATAACTGAAACCATGGGAAGTGAAATGTGGATAAGGAAGGATTGCGGTATTTAAATTCAGTTAGAGCTTTCTCGCAAGGGTATAATCCAGAGAGACAGAAGCGGGGCTCTGTTCTGCTCTCCTCCATAATGCTTCTACCCTACAATTCTTGACCATTACATCTTATCCCTGATGCTAGAATGGGGTGTCTGCTTATGTCCTACATGGATAAATCTGATCCTGACTAAGCTGCCAAGCTAATCTGATCATGGCACAGAGGTACTGCAACCTTTTCACTTTCCCTGTTGCAATTTTACGTCCTATGCAACAGGATTCCCCTACTCCCAGGTGTCTGGCTTCCTCTATATACCACGTGAACCACGCAATCAATTGAACAACCTCAAGTGTTTTCTGCTTTTAAGCTCTTTGTCGCCCTCTTCTGATGTCCTTTGACACTGGCATACCATTCTAGGAACTCCATTTCTATAACAGAGTGAAATGCTGAATGTTTCTGACTTCGTCTTGGTCAAGTCTGCGTTGTCCCCATTCCTTCAGGCTTTAGACATGCCAATAATTCAGAGGAATTCAACTTGGGGGTTGCAGTGTGTTTTGTTTTTTTTAATGGTGCCTCCCATTTTCCCTTCCCTTGATAAAAGAATCCCGAACTCTGTACTTTGACCATCTGAAATGGAATACAAATCATATATGCACTTAAAATTAAATGAGAATATAAAGTGAGCCCCAGACCGTCAAACAGAAAGGCAGTGGGACAGCCCACAACATGGGAAATTGATGGAGATCTGCAAGGAGCTCACCTGGAGGGAGTGGAGGATAAAGATTAAGGTACAAGCTCTACCAGCTGCCACTTACGATTAGTATTTCTTTATGCCAAGTTACTTAGCCACTTATGCTCCATTTTTCACATCCACACAAGTATAATATTACCTCTGGGCTTTTCTAGGAAGCAAATAACAAAATTAGCACTCATATTGTGCTAGGCACTGTGCTATTACATATATTTCATCTTTTAATCCTCAGAGTATCTATATCCCATTTTACAGATGAAAAAACTGACATAATGTCTGTGAAGGCACTTTTTAATGTTGCTATATGTTGTATTTGACTGAGATATTGACTTAAAACAATGTAAGATGAAGTCAAGAAAAAATAGCCAGGTAGTAAATATGTTACAAGAAAAATAAGAAAAATGCAGCAAACAGAGCCAGGACTGGAGTCAGAAGGTCCTGAGAGGTAGAGGTAGGGAAGTTCTAGACATTTTGGAGCAAACTGAAACTCAGGAGAGAAAGCTCTGGGAGTCATGTGGAAAAGGTATGCATGCAATGTTGTGTTGAAGAACACAGCTGTGGGTTCAGGTTTTCTATATCTAAATCTTATTTTGGCCAATTATTAGGTGCCTCCTGGCACTTAATCTTATGGAGATAATGACAAAACCTACCTCATTGTTATCCTAATAAAAGAGTGATATGCAAATTAGACATTACTCTGTGACAAATATGGCTGTGGCTGCACCCAGTCCAGCTCAGCCCTGCCACTGAAGTGGTCAGGCCTGTTAGCCAGGCAGATGGCGGGGGAGGCAGGGGGCCCAAGGGGTGGAACAGGTGATCAGAGGAGGCTGGGGGTCCCCTGCCCAGGCCAGAGGCCTTCACCAGAGTACTCAGTCATGGACAAGGGTGGAGCCAGTGATCAGAGGGGGCAGGGGTGAAGCTTGCGATTGCAGGGGTCTGGGCAATGGTGGAGCTGGCAAAGCAGGGGTTTGGGGGTCCCCTGCCCAGCCCTGCAGCTTTGGCCAGAGGCTGCCAGTGGGGCAAGGGCAGAGCTGGAGATGGCAGGGGGCAGAATCAGAGCTGGTGATTGCAGAGGCCTGGGCTCTGTGAAGCTGGCAATCAGAGGGGCTTGTGGGTCTTCTGCCCAGGCCTGCATCCTTGGCCAGAGGTTACAGGATTGGGCAGGGGTGGAGCTGGGATTGGGGGGGGGGCAGGGGTGGGGCCAGTGATCAGAGTGAACTACACAGAAAACACCTTTTCTGACAGCTCATTGGCTAAGCTCCCTGTATGTCACTGGTAATATGCTTAGTTACTTGGGTAATAAGAATCCCTAAAGGCAATCTAGGGTTTTTCCACCACACTCCTGGAGACAAAAAATGAAGGTCCACTGCTGGAGGGCTAAGAAATGTCATATCCTGCCCTAGCCAGTTTGGCTCAGTGCATAATGCCTCAGCCTGCTGACTGCATGGTCTGGGTTCAATTCTGACCAAGGGCATGGACCTAAGTTTCAGGCTCCTCCCGGCCGGGGCCCAGGTCAGGGCATATGCAGGAGGCAACCAATCAAAGTGTTCCTCTCACTTTGATGTTTCTCTCTGTTTTTCCTTTCTCTTCCACATTCTCTAAAAATCAATGGAAACATATCCTCAAGTGAGGATAAAAAAGAAAGAAAGAAATGTCATATCCTATGGAAGACAGATCTTGAAAATGCCTAAAGAAAGTTGTCATTTCATCATGGTGAAGGGACTGGAGTCCGTGTTGATGAAAACATGTTGGTGCTGTGGTGACTGGCAGTGGCTGCAACAGCGGGGTGATGGGGTGGTGGCTTCCCCTGATTAGCCTGGTCACCTCCCACAAAGGGAGGCCAGACTGTGGCTTAGGCCCGTTCCCCAAGGGGATCAGTGACAACCCCTGAGGGCTCCCAATATGTGAGAGGGGGCAGGCTGAGCTGAGGAACTCCCCCCCCCCCAGTGAACGAATTTTGTGCACCGGGCCCCTAGTCTATAATAAAAGTGTAATATGCAAATCGACCAAACTGTCAAACGGGGGAATGACCATCCAGATGGTCTACCCTTGCATAAAGGAAAGGCCTACCCTTGCATAAATTTCAAGCACCTGGCCTCTGGTTACAGAATGTGTGGTATTTGGTAAGTGCTGGTAATTACTAATGGCTTGTCACTTGTGAATCTACACAACTTTCCTCACAGTGGGGCAAATCAAAAGTCACAGCACCAGCACATCATTTCATGTGTAACTAAAACAGGAATGTAGGGTTATGATATTTATGAGAATCCAAAGGGCATAGCAGGTGGACACATGTGTAGGTCAGAGTTGGTGGAACATTGGATGAGATAGTCACAGACACTCACAGGGGGCCCCACAAGTGATCTCAGGCTAAGAGAAAGTCCAGGGGAAGGAAAATGGAAAAACTGCAGTTTCCTTTCTTTTCTGTTCTTACACACACACACATACACACAGAATATGTATTACACATGTAGACTTTCTCTTTCTATGGGTGAACAGATTTGCTTCCTGCCTCCTCCCCTGGGCCATCTTCACATTCTAGACAGTGTTCTAAACTTCGACTTTACCCCAAACATGTCTGGATCCTTGCCTTGCAACCCTGGCAAAGTATGAAGTCCCAAGCAGCTAACAAACAACAGATAAGGCCACTTTATTTGTGGACATGAGGTCAATAATCATTGGATGCAATGGTGCAGAACACCGGATGGAAACCATCTTTCTAGCAGGTAGGGTTTAATTAAACTAATTCTTAAAGCAAAGCTTAGCATGTATCTGGTGACTCAAAGCTAGCTAGCTCCCTCTGCTTTTCATTTCAGACCAAGAATGAAGACAATAAGGATTTGAATATTTCTTGAAGATTAACTGTACCAGTGTAGTCATTGTTGTTACTCCCTAGCTGTTTTTTTCTATAGTGCTTCACAATAAATCCTTAAAAAGAAAAAGAGCAGTGTGGTTATTTTAAACACAGAAAGAAAGAATGAGAGCGGGAAAGTGGTGCATTTTTATCTACTCCACACACTGTGTACTCCTAAAAGGATTTCCTTAGAAAACACCTAACTTCACAAACCAGGTAGTGGCAGGTGGCCACTGAAGACTTAACCTTACCCTGGGGAAGAGAGTGCAGGTGAATGTGAGGTGCAAGGGAGAAACTTCTCTAGGTTTTAACAAGGAAGTTGGCGTTGGCTAACCATACTCTGGCCAGAGCTCAAACTATACACCGTATTGGACTGTCTCTATTTTTCCTGCCTTTTTGTTTGTTTGTTTGGTTGGTTGGATGTTTAACTTCCAGATGGACAGGCACTGAGGTATTGGGGAATTAACTTCTCTTCACGCCAGGTCTGTTAGGTTGAAGCCCTACAGACAGCTGCCATCTGCTTCTCGCTCACTCTTCTCCAAAAGCTTCTTCAAAAGCTCTTGCAGTCATTGCCTCCAGTGGGCCGCTTACATTTCAGCCGGAGCTTCATTTGAGAAGAAAACCATCACTTCCCATGAAGTTCAGACTGTGTTTTTCCTGTGCGGGCTTTTCTGCCTGCCCTGGCTGAACAACCTGTAGTGACAGAACGACTTCATTTTCCCTCCCACTGAGTTAAATCATTAGAGGCAACTTCAAAATTTTAAAAACCCTGGTCCCTTCCAGTTTTGAAATGATGTATTTTTCTCAGGATCCTGAGTAAAATCATTTTCTGTGCTCACTCAAGTTATATTAATTCAAAAATGTTTCCTCTGGTTTCAGTTTTAAAACTATATTGGAGTAAACATACACCTCTAAGAACTGGCAAGTCTCAAATATTCAGAGCAATGTCTATTTCAAGTCAAGGGCGAGTCCTGAGCCAGATCTTCACCTTGACTTTCCCACAAAGACCCAGGGGCTCCCATTATTCCCAACATTGACTGAGACTCGGTCCCATTTGTGAGCCAGGCAAGGCTCAAGTTAGGGCTTCCTATAAAAGGAGCACAGGGTTGGGAGCTCCTAGAGGTGAGCTCTCCTGATGGTTATAGACTGAAGACCATTCGCAGAGAGGGAGAGAGAGAGCACTGAGGCTCTCTGGGGGAGGAAGATGAGAAGTTTGGAAGCGTTCCTTTCATGTAGATGAAGTCCTTTTGGATTTAACTGTTTTGATGTAGAGGCATTGTGATGCAAGATTTTTTAAAATACAGCTTATTAAATATTCGGTTTTTTAAGAGAAGTATTATTCCTTCCGCATCCTGCTGTTAAAGTGAAGCACATTACAATCTTCACCCATTGGAATCAGGCAGCCCCAAACTGAAAGTGGTAGGAGTGCTCCCCTGACAGAAGTTGGGGAGTAAGACAGAGGTTTTTAATAGAGAAGACATAGAACCAATGCAAAGACATCACTTGGTTCGCTATGGCTTAAGCAATTGCCTCATTTTGGAAAGCGCAGGTGGCTGTTTTTGACTGGATGTTCTTAAGCGCACTGACTGTGGCTTAGGTTTGGGTTTGCTTATAACATCTACAATAGCAACAGAGTCACCTCAGCCCACTGGCCTCGTGGCTCCATTACTTGAGCATGGCTTAGAGAGGATCTGAAGCTCAGGATGCTTGATGTGCTTATTTTTTAGTAATTAGACCAAAATATTTTTTTTTTTAATGGTAGAATAGCCCTAACCAGTTTGGCTTGGTGGATAGAGCATTGGCCTGTGGACTGAAAGATCCCAGGTTTGATTCTGGTCAAGGGCAGGCATGTACCTTGGTTGCGGGCATATCCCCAGTAGGAGGTGTGCAGGAGGCAGTTGATTGATGTTTCTCTCTCATCGATGTTTCTGACTCTCTATCCCTCTCCCATCCTCTCTGTAAAAAAATCAATAAAATTTATAAAATAAAAATAAAAAATGGTATCATGAAATTAGATGTATACTGTTACAGAAGAGCAAGGAAATGCCAAGCACGCTTCCTAGAGAAAAGGAGGAACCCATTTATTAACACTAGTGACTAGTGGACTCTGGGAGAGATTTTCCAAATCAGAGTGAAGTAACATACAGAGGCTTCACTTTTTGTAATTTTCTGGGGTCTTTGTCTTGCAGATATAGTTTCGCCCCCTTGTGGGCTTACAGGAAGGCCCCCAGGTGTTGGGGTTCCCAGGTCATATCAGATGATCTGGCCAGTGATAACAACCTTTCCTCCCCACCAGGGCAGTGCATTGTTTAGTTTTTATGGCCTGACAAGCCTTGCAAAGACCAGTTTCCTCCTCAATACAAATCCCTTGCTCTGCTCTTGGAATTATCCACCCAAAGTAAATGAAGAAGCACCAAGCCTATGTGGACCAGGACCAGTGATGACAGTGAAGGGAAGACAGCGGAGGCAGTTTACTTTCCTTTGCTAAACCATCTGACAGAGAAGAACGTTCCCCCTTCACCTGTAACTTTCATGCCACCCCTGACCCCTGCTTCTTTTCCCTCAGCTCTGACCATTTCTTCTCAATCTTCAGTAATGATTCCTCGTCTTTTTCTCAGAACACAGATGTCTCATGTTGCTTCTTTCTCACTCTGTAGACTTCCCATAGCAAACTTAAACACCTCAACAATTATTTTATCACATACACACCTGTAACATCCAATTCTACATCTCTCACTCAACTTTCTATCCAGACTCATGTTTCTAACTTCTACTAGACATCCCCCCTCAATCACTTATAAGAACTTTAGCTCAATGTGTCCCAACTAAAGTCCCAGTAACATGTTTCTTCTTTCATGTCGTTAGTATTTGCTAAAGGATCCCCAAAGCATGTGGGTTCTCGACCTCTTCGGGCTCTTCTTTCCTCCTTTGATCTCTAGAATTCTCAGGTCTACGTCTTCGTCTTTGTTCCTACCGCTATGGTGTAAGTTTTTATTTTCATTATATCTCATTCAGTGAGTTCTATGATGTAAAACAAAATTTTTTTTGTTTAAAAATAACTATTGGCTTTATCTTCATTACAAGAGTAATGGAAATACATTGTTGACTTTTGGGAAAGCAAAAATTAAAACTGAAACAGAAAAACCACCTAAAATTCCAACTACTAATTGTTTTGATGTTTATATGCCACAAGCTGGTCCTTCAGGTTGGTATTCCCCCAGAAGCTGCCTCTGAGAAAAGGAATTGAGTAGGAATGTTTCATTTGGGAGGTAATTCCAGAAAGTACCAAGATAAGAGTAGGAATGTGAACCAGGAAAAGAAAAAAAACCAAAGGGGTGCATTCGGTAGCAAATTACTGTTGTGGGCATTGGGGCTCAGTTCCACTGGGAATATTCGGGAGACTGTATTAGAACACACTTCAGTTGTTTCGCTCAAGGGACAAGAAAGCTGAGTCACTTATCCACCAATTCATTTGGCCATCTTTGGTTGAGGGCTGCTTCCTGGAGGTTACTTTCCTTGCACTTTTTACCTGCTCAGTATGTGGGCCAAGCACACGCTTGTAGCCCAAGAAAGCTCTTGGCTGATTGCAGATGCTTTCATAGAAGGACATCAGCAAGTAGGGAAGGGAGAAGCAGTAGGAAAGGGACAGGACATAAACAGCACCTGCTTAAACTCCTCTGCTTACAATTCTTTGGTGGTTTCCCATCAATCTCCAACTTATTCAACCTCCTTTTAGCTTACAAACTCTTTTCCCAATCTATCCTCGGACTATGATCTCCTACCATTGAATCCCAGACAACGATACGCGGACTATGCCCCACGCTCACACAGCTCCGCTCACTTGTTTGTGCAGTTGTTCCAACCTGGTACCCTTCCTCATTAGGGTCTAACAAACATATCTTCTCTTTCAAACTCATTTCATGATACATCTCTCCGTGGGTGTGTGTATCTATATGTGTGTGTGTGTTTCATTATAACATTCTTTTGTTTTTAAAATACATATGTATGCATAGTTATAAAACTGATAACATCTTAGAGTTAAAAAAAAATGCTGAACAAAAAATGCACTGAAACTCCACTTGTAGAGATATCTTTAATATTTTGGCAAATATCCTACCAGACTGTTGTCTGTTTCTTCACAAACACACTTATATATAATCACAATTTTATATAAATAGGATTACTCTCCCCTGTAATATTTTTGTGACCTACATTTTAAAAAATCAATAATATGTCACACCCATCTTTTCAAGCCAGTAAATGAAGAGCCATACCTTCATATGTAATGGGTTGAATGTGTTTAATTGTAAATACACACTCTAATTAATTTATCTAAGCTTCTATCTATGGGTCACTCAAGTTGTTTTCAATACTTTACTACGATAAGCAACCCAGTAATGGCTATACCCCATAGGGTAAGTGCTAATTTATTTATCTGTTTACCCTATTGGCCTACAGCTTTTCCATTGCAGTGATTACATGTCCATCTTTTTTCTCAGAAGACAGCTCTTCCTCTTTTACCTAGCTTTGTGTCTTTAAAAAATAGTTTTATATCAGGCAAAAAGTAGGCATTCATAATCCATTAATGCATATTCCTTGTCTTCTCTTACCCAATTAAATTAAGAAAAGCCTCACAACACTTTAAGTGGGTTCAAACACTTTGGCTATGATTCACATTAAGAAATGCATTTTTTATCATGAATCAGAACATACTTTTATATAAACAAAATTTTACATAATAGAACTCTTAAAGTATGCAATATATTCTGATATTGTATGTTCTATTTCATTTTAAATATATCTTTTAAATGAATATGCTATTATATTTATTTCTTCAAACCCTGATGTAGCCCTCTGAATTGTTTCATGAGTTGCGAATGGGTTGTGACTCACAGTGTGTAAAACACTAGTGTAGGGCCCAAGGACTGCTGGGCAGAGTAGTCATGTTGATGTTGTTTTGGCTTTGCAGCTTCAACATAAACACCCAACTCTGAAATAATACTTTCTTTTCCTTACTACCCAAGGCATTGCATTTTAAACACCAAACTCCTCCATCACCACTACCACTACGCAACCATCTACACATTCATTCTCAACCACAGAATAGCTTTCGGCAATAAACTTTTAAGGGGTTATAGTAGTACATATATATGCTAATTAAAGTGATGCTATTATGTGTTTACACACACACACACACACACACACACACACACACACACACACACACACTAAGTGGTCCAGGAGGCAAGGCAAACGGAAGCATAGGAAATAGAAACCCTATCTACGAAGTGGATACAATCTAATGGAAGAAAAAGGATAAACTAACTTAATATAGCTTGAAACCCTAGATCCATCTACGGGAGTATGACTTGTGCTCATGTCGGCGATGTCTAGTCAGGGTTCCAATGACCTACATAAGCCAAGTTTCTCTCACCCAGCCCAAAGGAGTCATTGCCTAGGTCCAGTTTTCCCTCACTATTAAGAATCCACCTCACCTTGCCCCTCCCCCCCAGCATAGGAAAACTCATCTTCTGTCAGTTCCTCTCTAGGAGGGGCCAAGGAGTCTCCACAGGGTACCTCTTTCCCTCACTGAATAGGTAAAGCTGTGATGAATGGTATTTTCCCTCCCCCTCAATTAGCAACTTCCCTACTGTCCTTTGTCACCATAACCTATCCATCAGAAATTATTTTTCAGGAGAGGAATTTGAAAGAGTGACTTGTAAGAGTGACAAGTACATTTCTTTTTTGGCCCTTTTCTTTAGTTTCATTTTTTAATGATAGCAGTGATATTGGGGTTATAGATAAGTTTGTCTTTTTTTGTTGGTGTTATTCTATCAGATAACAGCACCAAACCAGATCTCATACACCTCTTTTATATCCTGGGAACCTATAGGTTCTCCAAAAAGAGCCAGAATTAAGATCTTTGGTGCCAGCAGAAGCCATAAAACTTTGAGAGGGTAAAAAATATATAGCCTATATAATAAAAGCATAGTAAGCAAATTATCCCCTCAACCGGGGGAAAGGCAGAGAGGTCCCCACTAGAAGCAGCAGCGGCAGCAGCGGCAGCAGGCACCCAGAGGAAGGGAGGGAGTACCTGGCCAGCATCCGGCAGCTGCTATGGACCATACCCATGCACAAATTTCATGCACCGGGCCTTATATACTAGAGGCCCAGTGCATAAATTCGTGCACAGGTGGGGTCTCTAGGCCTGATCAGTGATTAGGCCTGGTTGGGGCCATCTCACCAAGTCCCAATCTGGGCTGGGCCAATGGGGTCCTGCCAGCCAGGGGGGATGGAGGGAGGGACTGCAGGAGGTTGGCCAGCTGGGGGGAGGGACCATGGGAAGTTGGCTGGCTGGCCAGGGGGAGGGACTTGCCAGGGGAGGGACCACAGGAGGTTGGCCAGCTGTGAGAGGTTGGCTGTGGGAGCTCACTGACCACCAGGGGGTAGCTCCTGCATTGAACATCTGCCCCTTGGTGGTCAGTGCACATCATAGCGACTGGTCGACTGGTCAACTGGTCATTCTGGTTGTTCAAGCCATTCCAGTTGTTCACTCATAATAGTCACTTAGACTTTTGTATATATATAGACTAGAGGCCTGGTGCAAGAAATTTGTGCACTGGGGGCGGGGGAGGAGTTCCCTCAGCCTGGCCTGCAGTCTTTCACAGACTGGGAACCTTCAGAGGATGTCCAACTGATGGCTCAGGCCCACTCCCCACAGGGAACAGGCCTAAGTCGTCAGTTGGACATCCTTAGCACTGCTGTGGAGGCAGTAGAGGCTTCCACTACCACTGCTACACTTGCCAGCTGTGAGCCCAGCTTCTGGCTGAGCAGCGCTCCCCCTGTGGGAGTGCACTGACCACCAGAGGGCAGCTCGGGCCAAAACTAGCTCTCCGACATCCCCCAAGGGGTCCAAGATAGCGAGAGGGTGCAGACCAGGCCAACAGACCCCACAGGTACATGATCAGGGCTGGGGAGGGACTGTGGGAGGGCTTCAGAGCATGTCCAGCATGTCTTGCTCAGTCCCAATCAGCCAGACCCCAACAAGAAGCTAACCTACCACTCAAAGTGTCTGCTACCCTGGTAGTCAATGCACGTCACAGCAAGCAGTTGAACAACCTTAGCATATCATTAGCATATTATGCTTTGATTGGTTGAACAGACAACCAGACAACCGGACATTTAGCACTTTTAGGTTTTTATTATATAGGCTATCCCATTATAGGAACTTTTGTAAAACTTGTTTTTATTTTTAAAAATTTGCTGACTTATGTATTCTCTGGTTTTGTTTTTCCAATTTTTTTGTTTTTCCAATTTTAATCAGGCTCATTGCTGATACGCATGCATAAATTAATCTTTTAATGTAATCAATTGATAATTGAGTGTCTGCTGTGCTCCTTAAAGCTGTAGGGAATAATTTAGATTCTGTGAGGAATACAAAGGAGTGATGAGTGTGCTCCTGGCCCCCAAGGGAAAAAAATGGTTCTGTGAGAAGTTTAGGGTATATGTATATTAAAACAAAAACAAAAACAAAAAACGTTTGGCACTTAAAGCTAAAGGCAAATTAAGCAATTTTAAAAATAAATTTTTGGCTCTGGTCAGGTAGCTCATTTGGTCGGAGCATTGTCAGGATGAGCCAAGGTTGCTGGTTCAATCCCCATTCAGGGCACGTACAAGAAGAAACCACTTAGTTAAGCGCAACAACAAATAAGTGTTTCTCTCTCTTTCCCCTTTCTCTCTCTCTCTCTCTCTCTCTCTCTCTCTCTCTCTCTCTCTCAACAAATCAATAAAATTTTAAAAAATAATTTCCCTAGGAGTTCAAATCAGCTATTATAAGTAAATGTGAGCTCTCTCTGGGGAGGTAAAATTTGAGGTGAATCTGAAAGATGGTTAGCATTTAAACAGTCAGTGGCCTGGAGCATACATATCCTGGACAGCTCACTATAAGCAAAATAGCAAAGAGAAAATATGGTGGGGCTTGGGAGAACAGTGAGTAAATTCCTCAGGCAGCATCAGGTCCTATAACTACCTTGAAGGTCAAGTTGGGGGCTGGGCCATGCAATCTGTTTGAGGCCTAATAATGCTGAATACTTAGGTTATAAAGACATAAACAAACTCTTGGAATTTTCTGTCTGTCATCTTGTTCCCTATTTTTGATGAATTTTTGAATGCTATCTCTAACCATACATTTCTAAAAGCTCTCCAGATAGCAATCCATGTTCAGTTGGCTCAGCACTGAGCATTCTCTGGAATCTATAGCTAATGAGGGATTGGAGAGGGGACGTGAGCAGTAATTAACTGGTGGTCACATGCAGGTTCACTTGATACTGCTTCAGGGACTGCAGTGTTGTTTTTAAATCCCGCAGTTTTTCCCTGATAAATTTGTTGTGCTACTTATAATATGCAGCCTATAGTCTAATTATCAGAATGTTTTTTCTCTTGCATGCAGAAGGCAGCATAATGTAAAGGAAAGCACATCAGCGTAGGAACTGAACAGACCTAGAGTTTGCAGTTCACTCCCTATGCAACCTTGGGCAAGTCACTTACCACTCCCAGAGCCAAATAATCTCATCCATAAAAATATGGGTAATGCTCTCCATCTCCTAGTGACAGTGTAATCAATTTAAGGAAAATATATACAAAAGGACTTTGCAAACTCTAAATGACTGTGTAAATGTATGCTGTTTTTGCCTCATCCATCACTACTATGCTAGTTTGTTAAACTGCTAATTGATGATGTTACAGAAATTCATCATTAACATTTTTTCCATCAAGACTAGAGCAGCGAGTATGAACTTTATGTGGTTATAAGTATAACTAAAAATAGCCGTAACCAGTTTGGCTCAGTGGATAGAGCATCCACCTGCAGACTGAAAGGTCCCAGGTTCGATTCTGGTCAAGGGCATGTACCTGGGTTGTGGGCACCGCCCCAGTGGGAGGTGTGCAGGAGGCAGCTGGTCGATGTTTCTCTCTCATGGATGTTTCTAACTCTATCCCTCTCCCTTCCTCTCTGTAAAAAAATCAATAAAAAAATATATATTAAAAAATATATATATAACTAAAAATAATAATTAAAAGAAAAATAAGAATTACGACAGCTACTACTTACTAGTATTAATGCTAACTGTATGAGCAGGCACTGTTATAAAATTTCCACAAGTATTATATCATTAGTTCTGATAATTCCACTAGGTGAGTACTACTGTTATCTCCATTTTACAGATGGGAAAAGTGAGCCTCAGAAAAGTTAGGTAATTTGTCCAGCAAATAAAAAAGCAGGGATTCCAACCCAGGCATCGGTTTCTGAAGTCTGTGTTCTAAACCGCATCCTCTTCCCTAAGTAAACAGAGACACATCAAATGTCATAGTTTCCCTAAAGGTCTGTGGATTACACATTTAAAACTCCCGTTTTGGAGGAAAACAATAGTCCACATTTAGCATTCTTTAGAATGTGTGATTTATTTGTACATTTCCTCCCAACACTGTAGATATATTTCAAGAGACATACACAATATAGAATTTCCTGTTCCTTACCTTTACTCACCCTCCTTTTTATCCTAGTTCTACATGACCACCTGTTAGAAAATGTTAAGGGTAGAGATCAGAGTTCCACTCTGTCTGACCAGCCTGCCAGGCTTCCCTCCTACCACCCTGGCCAGGTATGTCCTTGCTGAGAATAGCATGAGTGTTTGTAGTGTCCCTCTGCCCAGACCTTAAAAGTGACTATTGTTTGGATGAATGTCCTCCAGCTTCAGAAATGAAAGAGCCTCCTCCAGAGCTGGCAGCTGAGCTCTCAGAAAGGAGATTTCACACGCTGCCATAACCGGCAGGGAGACCCTGCTGCGGAAAGAGCTACACACACAATAAATGCACACTGTTACTCAAAACGGCCATCATCGCAGACAGCAATTTTCAGTTTGTAAACACTCCTCCAGAATGTTCTTCCACAAAGAAGATAGGTTAGAAAGCAGATGGGCAAGACTGCAGACCCGAGGTCAGTGCCCTATCCTAGAGGATCCTGCAGGCTTCTGGAAGGTGCCTGTGGGAATCCAAGCCAGAGTACTAGTAGGGATTCTGAGATCTTAACTTCCATTCCATAGGATTTTACTAGTAGATTGCATGTGCTTTGTTCTTATGTAGATTTTATGGAATGCAAATTATGTGGGTTTTACAGAATTCATCAGCATACAATTCTCCCATAAAGCCATTATGGAAGAATTACTACACTCCACCGTGTGGGCTTCCTACCTTGACAACATCTTCCCAGGGAACATTACAAACATCTCATCTGTAAAATCGAATGACATTTGTTTTAAACTTCCTTCCTTATTCTCACATTTTCTCCCATAACAAAATAGAGTACATTTCATAGTTTAGGAAAGGGTTGTATAATATCTGGACTTGAGCAACACAAGTATGTGGGGAAGGAGAGAGAGAGAGAGAGTATACATACACTAAGGCCCAATGCACGAATTCATGCACCCATGGGGTCCCTAGGCCTGACCTGCAGGAATCGGGCCAAAACTGGCTCTCCAACATCCCCTTGAAGGGCCCCAGATAGTGAGAGGGCACAGGCCAGACCAAGGGACCTCACCAGTACATGGTCAGGGCCAGGGAGGGACTATGAGAGGGCTCCAGGCTGTGTTGGTCTATCTTGCCCAGTTCCAGTTGGCCAAACCCCAGCAGCAAGACAACCTAACAGTTGGAGCATCTTCCCCTGGTGGTCAGTGTGCATCATAGCGATTGGTTGAACTGTCAGATACTTAGCATATCAGGCTTTTATTATATAGGATTTATATGTATACTAGGGGCCCGGTGCACAAAAATTTGTGCACTCGGGGTGGAGGGAGTCCCTCAGCCCGGCCTGTGCCCTCTGACAGTCTGGGACCCCTCAGTGGATGTCCTATGATAGCTCCAGTCTGCCAGGTGCCTTTTGTGTGTGTGTGTGTGTATGTGTGTGTGTCACCACTGGGGACCTGCCCCCAGCTGCATCTGAGGCTCGGAGCAGTCCTCCTGTGTGTGTATACCTGCCGGGGGCCTGCCCCCAGGCACACCGTGGAGGCTTGGAGCAGGCACCCCCTCTATGTTGATCTCTCAGACTCTTGCCCTCCCCTGCATGTTGTTCTCTTTTTTGAGCGTGGCCAGGGCTGGGTGCGGCCTGCCTCCCAAGCTTGCCTACTGCCCATCTTCCTCCAGCCACCAGAAAGCAGGGAAAACCCCACC
>PVJC01020365.1:0-29223 GCA_004026665.1 Murina feae
AAAAAAAAAAGTGGATTCAAAAAAAAAAAAAAAACAAGATGGTGGCATAGGTGAACACCGGAATTGTGACCGTGCACAACTATTTTAAAATAACAACGAAAAGAAAAAACGGATACCACCCAGACCCACAGGAAGGCTGGCTGAATGGAAATTCTACAACTAGAAAGAGACTGAGACTCAGAGGAGGTGCAGAAATAAAGTGCAGAGCTACGGAGGTGTGCAAAGGGGCTTGTGGGAAAGGCTGGCAGCATTTCGTACCAGAGGGAGGCACAAGCTCCCGATGGCTCTGAACTCTAGTTCCAGGCAAGTTTCTGGGGACTGTCGGGCACCATCGGGCACCGGGAGAAACTCCAGAGCGGCTTGAGACCCAGTGCCTCTTAGGGCAGGGATGAGAATAGGCCACAGATGGTTGTTTGCCCTGTAGACTCCCCGAGACGCCGCCCCACCCAAACTGCATGCAGAGGCTTTTGCATATAAAAGGCTGGGAAGCCCCAGACTTAAAATAGCACCTCCTTGGAGATACAAGTGCCAGCGTACCCAGGGGTCTTATACCAAAGTCCCACTGAAACAACTCTTGCCCCATAAGGGTGTCTCCAGCACAGAAGTTCTCCCACTGTAGACATAGCTGATTCCAATTGGCTTGGAGGTCATTTCCTCTCAGTGATCACCTAACACAGAAAGCCACTCTATCAACCCAGAGAAGCAGCCAAAATGCAGAGACAAAGAAACAGATCACAAATGACAGAAATGGAGGAAAGCAAATGACTGGATATAGAGTTCAAAACCATGGTTTTATGGTTTTTCAAGAATTTTCTAGAAAGCACCGATAAATTTAGCGAGACCCTCAATAAATCTAATGAGACCCTCGAGGATATGAAAAAGGACCAACTAGAAATTAAGCATACACTGACAGAAATAAAGAATATTATACAGAGATCCAACAACACATTAGAGGATCACAAGAATCAAGTCAAACAATTGAAATACGAAGAAGCAAAAAATACCCAAATGGATAAGCAAAAAGAAAAAAGAATCCAAAAATATGAAGACAGTGTAAGGAGCCTCTGGGACAACTTCAAGTGTACCAACATCTGAATTATAGGGGTGCCAGAAGAAGAGAGAGAGCAAGATATTGAAAATATATTTGAAGAAATAATGTCAGAAAACCTCCCCTACCTGGTAAAAGAAATAGACTTCCAAGTCCAGGAAGTGCAGAGAACCCCAAACAAAAGAAATCCAAAGAGGACCACACAAAGACACATCATAATTAAAATACCAAGAGCAAAAGACAAGGAGAGAATTTTAAAAGCAGCAAAAGAAAAGCAGTCAGTTACCTATAAGGGGACACCCATACGTCTGTCAGTCGATTTCTCAACAGAAACTTTGCAGGCCAGAAGGGAGTGGCAAGAAATATTCAAAGTGATGAATAGCAAGAACCTACAACCAAGATTACTTTACCCAGCGAAGCTATCATTCAGAATTGAGGGTCATATAAAGAGCTTCACAGACCAAAAAAAGCTAAAGGAGTTCATCACCACCCAACCAGTATTATATGAAATGCTGAAAGGTATCATTTGAGAAGAGGAAGAAAAAAAAGTAAAGATAAAAATTATGAACAACAAATACATATCTATCAACAAGTGAATCTAAAAATCAAGTGAATAAAAAACCTGATGAACAGAATAAACTGGTGAATAGAATAGAATCAGGGGCATAGAAAGGGATTGGACTGAAAATTTTCAGGGGGGAAAGGGTGTTGGGAGTGCGGGAAGAGACTGGACAATAATTGTACACCTATGGAGGAGGACAGTGGGGGGAAGGGTAAGGGCAGAGGGTGGGGTGGGAACTGGGAGGAGGGGAGCTATGGGGGGGGGAAAGAGGAACAACTGTAATAATCTGAACAGTAAAGATTTTTAAAAATAAGAGACAGTATGTGTTAATTTCATCAACCCTTATTGATGGAATCCAAAAAGAGAATATATATTACTCTACACACACACACACACACACACACACACAAGTTGTCCAAGGTCTCTTCAACTGCCTTGGCAACAAGTAAGTAAATGCATTCCAAATAAGTTTTTTCACAAAGACTAATTTTTTTTTACACTATGTTATTTTTATTAATTTATATTATTTTTACTCTCATTACTTTAGCACAAGTTTATTGGAAATTTCAGAAGATACAATTAAGGAAAAAGAATAGAAATCTCCTACAACCCAGCCATCACTCTGTTATAAAATAGTTTGAGTGCCTTTTTCCTTCTAGATTATAATTCCCTGAGGCCAAAGAACATATTTTGCTTATCTTTTTAGCTTTAAATATATGCACATAATTAGAACTTTATAAATATTTAAAACGTGAATTTCAACCTGGCAGGTGGGAGGGTGTAGAGAAATAATGAGCAGCTTTTTCAAACTGCAAAGCCTACCACAGATCCCTTATCCATACAACATCCTTTACTGGACATTCTAGAACAGTGATTTGAAACCTTAGCTACACACTGAAATCACCAGGTCAGACCTCAGACCGAAGTTCTCAGCATTGACACTTCTGTCAACTTGCCCCGGACAAACAGCTGAGACTACAATGTGGCAGCTGGGCTGTGCATTGCTTAGCAGCATCCGTGACCTCTATCCACTAGTAACACTTTTTCCAGCTGTGATCATCAGAAATGTCTTCAGACATTTTGCCTCTGGGTGACATAGTTCATCTCATTTGAGAGCTATAGCTCTAAACCAATTAAATCAGATTCTCTGGGATCTAGGAGCATCAAGATCTTAAAAGTCCCTGGGAGGTTCTGTTGTGTGACCCAGGAAGCTCCAAGAGAATGAGACCGTTATCTGTCATCCCATCTTGTTCACTGCTCTACCACCAGGTCCAGCACAATGCCTGGGTACAGTAGGCTCTTTAAAAAGCAACCAATTAGTTAATTAAATGGTAATTAATTGAAATGGTACATAAATAATTAAAGAAATAAAAAATCTCAGGGTAAGAACAATCATTTGTAAAGTCTCATGATCTAATTCTGATGATACAATCAACACAAACTTGTCTCAAAAGCAAAATAAACTTCATCTATTTGTTCCTGAATGCTGAATAACCACAAGCAAAATATGCTATTTTTTGCTCTAAACTATAATTGACATAATGGCATATTGGTGTGATATAATTGGCTCAGTTGTGCCTTCTAAATATAAATATTCATAATCTGGGTTACATTTTTCCAATGTGTTGATTTAACGTAAAAACAATGTTTTTATGAGGCCAAAATTCAGCCTTCACTGGCCCCACTGACAGCACCTGTGATGTCTTCTTACTTCAGAAATGATAATGTATCTGAAATTGTATAAATTCGTGTAAGTTATTTTCCATGTATATGCAATGATAAGGGATTTCTAAATCTTATTTCCTCCATTTTATTTCTTAGACTTAGGAAATTTAGAAAAGTACTTAAGCCAGTGGCTTGAATTTGAGGGAAAATGTGTGTGTGTGTGTGTGTGTGTGTGTATTTGGCTGTTCATAATTTTGTGAAGATAGTTATAATAATGAAAATTATGAATAAGATAACTTTTCCTCATTTTCCCTTGCCTCCTATCCAATTTTTTTTCCTCATGAGTTATTTTTCTTTGGCATAGTCAGATAATGACTAAAAAAGTACCTTTTATGTATAATTTGCCTGCCTAATAACTGACTGACTGAACTATAGAATGCAGTAATGTTTGAGAAAGCCTAGCACAGCCCACAGAAAAATCTACCCAGGAATGTTTGTTCACTATTGGGTTGATTCTATGGAGAAGACATAATAACAACAGTTAAAATTGCAAACACAATATGCTCTGCATGTCTTAACACATCTAAATTCTCATAAACAACCTTACAAAGTATTATCTTTATTTTATGAAGATTACTCAACAAAAAGAATTTTCCCATGGCTATACTAATCATCTGTTCCTATTCCTATTTATCTAGTATGATATCTTCAGATTATAGAAAATTGGTTTTCAATCATGCTCTTACGGAGATACATGAAATTTAAAAAAAAAATGCTGATGATCCTAAAATAAAAGAGACATGATGTCAATTGTTGGTGAGGATATGGAGCAACTGAAATTTCCATACATGGCAGATAGGAATGCAAATTGGTACAACCGCTTTGGAAAAAATATAATCTAGCAAGTTATTTGTCATGTGGTAAGGAACAGATAGATTGGCTTCAGTGTTTTGGTTTTCAGTTATAGACTCTTTGAATGGCTCCTTTGAGAATCTATTCACTCCTGCTGACATTCTAGAAAAGCTGGCCTGCTATCCTCTTACTATTTACAGTTTAACTCTCCTTGTCTTGATCCAAATTCTTCCCAGTCCTCCCTGTTGTCATCTCAAACTCATTTCCTATTTACTGCCCCAAACTCCTCCAGACCTGATATTCAGCTCCATTATGACCTTCTCTTTCCTTCTTAACTATTACTTATGCTCTCTCTCCAGCTCACCGGCTTCGGTTGTTCCTGCTAAATATTTCTCCTATGCCCTACTTATCACAATCGATCCATCGACAATGTTTACCTGAGATCAACAGTCCCCTGGCATTGGTACTAAAATGTCAGGTTGTCAACCCCATGATTCTCCTTCCCTTGCCTTACTTTCCTATTCCCTTATTTGGCTGCCTTAGTGCATTCCCAAATAAACCACCTTTACCCAAGTCTTTATCTGAAGGTCAGCCTTGAGAGGAGCCCATTGGCAGATAAATAGGTTATGTATTCACTTTGCCAAACAAGAATTGTACTAGACAGTGGGAATACAACAATAACTAAGATTGATATAGTCTCTCTGGGAGATGACAGCAAAGACTTTTTACCCTCTAATTGTAATTGTTGTCATATTATTATCATGTGCATTTTTGTGCCATTTAAAGTAGAGAATAATTATAAAGATTTACCTGACTTATTGAAATAGATGTTTACGGTACATAAACATTTATTTTTATATATTTAATTATCTTTGTCCTACATTATAAAACTACAGTTTAGGTCCTACTCAAAAACTCTGTCCCCAATTTAAAGAAAAAAATAAAAATTAGTAGTGCTATAAATGGACTCAGGCACAACCTGTTTCTTAGCCCATATTCCATCTACAGGTTCAACATTCACCTGAAATTCTAGAACCAATCCTAAAATTCAACCAAATAAATATAAATAGTTCTTTCCCAGTACCTTAGGATTCAATATTTGGTCACCTCTAACCTCAAGTTACCCAAAATTAGAAGAAGATTTTTTTTGTCTTATTCCTGATACCTGGTGCCCACCATGAATTGTGTTCTAAAAACTGAGCTTCTTTGTTTTTCCCGGTCAACATCTAATGTATTAAATGCTTTCAATTACAAGTGACAAGAAACCCAACCCAGATGACTGTGACAAAAAAGGAATGGGTTGCTTCAAACAACTAAAAGGTCCAGGGGCAATGCTGACTTTAGGCATCACAAGATCCAAAGTTTACTGTGCACCAATGTCCCGTTCTGCCCATAATTTTACATGAGTTTTTTCTTCAGTATGGATATCTTTATGATACTAGAACTGGCTGCAATAGTACCAAAGAAAGAAGAAAGCATATGCATATTAGCAGTCTTAATAAAAGTCCCAACATTCACTACGATGGATCCAGCTTAAGTTATAGACAATATGCCGCCTGACTTAAGCTACCCCAGGAACTTGGGGGGGGGGTCAATTCCATTCTCACCATATAACTGGTTTCCCAAAGGAGACCTGTGGCAGGAAAAAAGGAAATGGAAGCTTGGCATGGAAGCTTGGCACCATGAACAAGTATCTACTACACCTACATTGTAGTTTTGCGACTCAGTATTTCTATCTTGATTCCTAGAACTTAGTCTTTTTATCTCAGCTACCTGCCTTCTTACCCATGCTATTTAACACTGGTTTTTACCTTGTTCTTTCCAATATCCCTACTGGGAATATCTTGGAACCGGTGGCGAGGGGGCGGGGGGAAGGGAGGTAACTTCATCTAAGTTGAATGTCTGGGCTTTTGACCATCAAGCATAACTTGATTTCTTCTTACTCTGTCCCAACAATTTCCCAGGATGCTCTCTTGAAACCCCAACACTTCAGTTTTCTTATTCCATACCATGTTGGCTACCCTAACTTGCTTGTTAGATTAATACCCCTCAGCATCTGTAATCAGATCTGTTCATAGGCCAAACAACAGGTCTGTCTCTAACTCCATACTGTGCTCCATGTGCCATTGTTTCTTAAGGCACTGCTGGGCCAGATCCAAGATATGTTACTTAAAAATAAATAAATACAAATATTAAACCTTAAAATTATATATTTAGAAAGCAATAAAATCTAATGGAAACATAAATAAAGCTATTTAAAATAATTTACAGATATTATTTTGGAAAACACTGCTTTAGACTCTTTTCTGGAAAGAACAGTGGAAATTATAGAGTGCTTTAAGAAAAGTAATTTTATTATTTACTAGTGGCATTTTAAGCAAAGTTTTTCCAAACAAAAATCTCTATGGTGGTGAAACTAGAATGCCACTGCATAATCTTTCAGGTTTCTTCCAAATATGACAGGACTTAGAATAGGTTTAAATATTTTGCACATGGCTCATCTGTTTATTTAAGTACATACTTCTAAAGTGTTTGAGAGCAGCCTGTTCCTTTTTTACAATCTTAAACATCTCATCTATAGACTCATAACATTTCATCCTCTTTTAAATGGATCCAAAACAAATTTTACCTTATGTCTCATCTGGTTTATTACATTATTAACAAGCCAAATCCAGAATTACTAATATTTTATGGTACTGAGAACTAGCCCTTGGAACCAAAATCCTGTGAGTGGCTAAGAGACATAAGAAAGTTTCCCAGTACTGAAGTTTGTTTCTCCCTACAAGTAACTATTCTGTTCTAAAATGTCACGTTACATATTTTGTTAAAAGAGACAGAATTTGAAATATTTTATAGTGATTGACTCAAAAGAATGTGATCTTTCCATTTCAGATCCTTCATGTTGCTCACGTTAGTGATGATTACATGCTAATTGAACTAATTTAGCAAGTTTGATTACACATTTATTCCGATTTCTTTTTATGGGATATATATGTATCAAGAACAAAATATTGCATTTTTTCATTAAAAAACAGATTTTTTAAAAAGTATTGAAAATCTTCAAATACAATTACACATCTAAATAACTGTCAAGGGTATTTCTAAAAGATTTAATTATTTCCTGCTGAAGCATACATATAAAAGTTCTCTATTGTCTCCTGAAGATAAAATCTATGTCTCTTAAAAAGAAAAAGGCAATCTTATCTGATGGTCAGGTTAAGGCCCATCATATTTTCAAAGCTGAACGCACATAAAAGAATAAATCTAATGTCGATCCCCTTTAATGTCGGCTGACCAGGCACTACTGTAATTTTGAAATAATTCTTCCTATCAGATGGCATGGTATTTTCTAAGGAAATATTTCATTGTTTGGCAAACATCTTTTCCTGCTTCTCCAAACATTTTCACTCCTAAGTGTAAATATAAATACATTTACTGTTTTCCATAACATGACTAAGATACAGAATTACTAAATGATAATTAAAGCAAATATTTTAAAAATGTATGGCTAACCTTCTTAGGTTTTTTGTTTGTTTTTTTTTACTACTTAGCAATGTTGTGTCACCTCCTCCCAGGAAGTCCTATTGGACTTGGGCTCCCTTAATTAATTGTTTACCTCTGTGCTCTCATAATATCTTGGACATGTGGAGTATTTTCCATAGCAGGAGAAGAGAGGGCTATAATTAGGCCTTATGAAAACTAGAAACACACACACAATCTCGTCTTTGCTCTTATTGGCATTTCAACATCATTTTGTCTACTATGGCCTAGTTTCTTACACATTTGCACATGGTGGAGACATGGTGAATGAGAGTTCCAGTACACATACATTTCCAACAGCTCCTACACACTAAGTCTGATTGCTTCTGTCCCTTAAAGCTTAGTTTCAGAATTGTCAAGAAAGGATTCTAACTGACCTGGTTAGTATGGGTCAGCGAGGAAAGGAAGGTCACAGAGCACTGGGATCTTCTTTTAAATATATGTATGTGATAGTTACATCATATACATATGAAGGGGCAACTTTACTAGCATAGGACAGGACTCCACTAGGAACAAGGGCCATAAAGCCCAGCAGCAATGTTATTTCCTGCATGAACCTCCTCTGATTCTGAAAGGTGAGCTCCAGGCATCCAAGCACAAAGTGACAGCTCTGAACTCTTCATGTGTGTATCTTTCTGAGCCTGTTTCTTCATCTTTGAGGTAGGTATAATGACAGTTCTTAAAGGTATTTTATAATAGGTATTTTATAATAGGTATTTTTTAATAGGTATTTTATAAATGCCATCGGCCAAAAGTAGTATCTCCCTTGAAGACTGACCAAACATAACAAACATTTATTTCACTCTCTATCTTGGTCACTATATGCGCCTATTTATTTTAATCTCCACTATTTGACAGAATATTCTCTAAGGGCAAGGAAAGCCTTACTTCTCTTCTTAGTTATGTTAGCTCTGGTACTTGAACCACAAACTGGAGTCAAAGAATGATCTGGTTTTTATTTGTGGATTTTTAATGCTTTTAAAAAATGATTAGGTCCTCCTCAGATTCAAGCAATAGTAAACCTCTTCATAACTGTTCCATGAGGAAATTTTTTTCCTTTTTCTCTCAAAATGTAGCAAATGCCTTTTGGCTAGCAAGTATAGTTGTAAGTACTACGAATAAAAAAATAAATAAGATTATCACTGTCCTGAAAGAGCTGAATATTAACTTGTTTGTGCAGCTATTTAATTTTTAGATGTATATTTCTATATAGTTAATTCCACATGTCCCTCATGTGCTGAGAAAATAAACATCTTTACAGTTGGCTCCTTCCCTATTCCATGTTGTCTTCAAATCCATGCCCATAATGCAAGTGGAAACTGTTCATATGTATTTGATTACATGAAAATAGCTTATGTATTTCCTTCTATTAATTAAAATGACTCTAAAATTTATAAACTATTTCCTTCTCCACCACATTTGCCATATTCTCACAATATTTGTTACATATCTTTGATTTAACATAGCACAGAAATATTTCAGATGTGCAAATATGGGGCTTTAGTCACATTCAGAGTTTTATGTATAAAATGTCATATTTCTTGAAATTAAAAAAAGGTTTGCTTATACGAACAACTTAAAGAACTCATTTTTAGGTAAAAAATGACAAAGTTAAGTCTTTCAGTCAAACTAAATGAAACAGGTCCTTCTGTTATACTCTTGCACTCTTTAAGGCTTAAACTATGTTTTCTGTAACGACTGCAATGGATTCGCTGCAATTCATCCAATTCCCTGTGACTGAAGAAGCTAATGAAATAAAGAACCCCATTCTCTCTGAGCACCTTAAACCAAATGAGCCTTATTTCACTCACCAAACTATAGTCTGCTCAAGGCTAGGAACACCAAGCCCGTGTCTTGCTTTCTCCTTTCTGATGCCAGGACACCCTTTATCACTTATAACTGTTAAAGGAGGTTATGGAGAGGACCAGTTGACCCACAAGGTGGACCCTGGTTCTTAACCCTCCCCTCTTCTGTTTTTGAAATGTCCGTTCTGCTCACTTGACCCTCACGAGGAGCCATTTCAAGGATGCAGCCTTGAGAGAGCAACGTGTTATGAGACATCTAGAGTATCTACATGACTGAACCTCAGAGGGTCTCTAAAAAAACTCTTAAGATTCTGGTGGGCAGGTGTGGAGATCTACTTGTCTTCCAGAGCCCAAGGAAAGCCTTGCTTATCACAACAGCCACTTATCAATCTGAGTGCTCTGCCTCTCCCTTTGGTCTTTCCTTGCCCTCTGTGTGCATGGGCAGCGAATTCTGAATTTCAGCCAG
The DNA here is from genome assembly GCA_004026665.1 of Murina feae. Classification (NCBI taxonomy): domain Eukaryota; kingdom Metazoa; phylum Chordata; class Mammalia; order Chiroptera; family Vespertilionidae; genus Murina; species Murina feae. The sequence continues at coordinate 9,939 of PVJC01020365.1, forward strand.
GGAACTCCTGAGGTTACAAACCAAAAGTGATCAACAGAAGCATTCTGGAGATCTGGTCTGGACATCCCTGAAGTCCCCTGAATGCCACCTAGAAACACATTCCTATAGAACTGGAAGAAGCTGTGGAAATCCAGAAGGGCCTTTACTCTGCAGTCACTGTCAGTAGGCCTCAGATAGTTGGAGCAAATTATAAATTCTTTGAAGCCTGTGGCGAATCTTAATCATTTTTTTTTATTTCTTCTGCCTCCCATCTACATCCCAGAGTCCTGAATTTATTATCAATTCTTCCAAAAATGTATCATAGCAGATAAGCCATTTCTCTAATCCATATCTCAATTGGCCCAATTATTATAAAGTCTATCCTTCCCATTTATATATATATACTAGGGGCCCAGTGCACAAAAATTTGTGCACTTGGGGGGGGGGTGGTCCCTCAGTCCAGCCTGTGCCCTCTCGCAGTCTGGAACTCCTTGGGGGATGTCCACCTGCTACCATGCCTGGCCAGCCTGGGTGAGGGGGTGATGGCTGTTTGCAGGCTGGCCAAACCCCCCAGTGGAGACCCTCACCCCATGGGGGTGTGGCCAACCTGGGTGAGGGGCTGAGGGCTGTTTTCAGGCCGCCCACAGTTCCCATTGACCCAACGTCCCAGTGAGGCTGACTGGAATCAGGTTTCTGGGGTTTACTTACCTTCTATAATTGAAACTTTGTTGCGTTGAGAGGAGGCCTAGTCAGGCAACTAAGCCTCCTGTTTGCTTAAGCTCCGTGGCTTCTATAATTGAAACATTGTTGCCTTGAGCAGAGACCCGGCTGGCCTAGGCAAGCAGTTTCAACTCCATCGCTGGTGCAATGGAAGCCTCCTGTTTGCTCTAGCTCCATGGCTGCTGGCCATCATCTTGGCTGGGTTAATTTGCATACAGCTGTTCTGACTGGCAGGTGGGCATGGCTTGGCTAGTGGGCGTGGCTTAGGTGTCTTGGAGTGATGGTTAATTTGCACATTACTCTTTTATTAGATTTTATATATATACACACACACACACATCCATTTACCTCCTAATAATGATATAATTTTCATAGTTTTCCATAACTATTTTTCTCATAAAAGGAAAAAAGAAAAAGGTGAAATTAAAATTATAATGATCAAAGAAGAAAAATGCTTGCATATATATTTTAGGATGAATATGCCGCTTGTAGTTTCATGTTTAAGCTTTTTTGTCAGTCATAATATCCTGACAACTTATATACTTTTTCCATATTTTATTAAAATATGTTATATATTTTAGCTATCCACAGTTAATAAACTGTAAATTTAAAAGAGTCCTTAACTCCTCCTGGTAGCTCCATTGCCCAGTGGCACTCTAGATAGTCTTATAAAAACAACTTGCTCACCATAGTTTGCAAATGGGATTTGACAGAGGTACAGCAATATCTCACCTACTTGGCCTCCAATCCAATTCTGAGTTTGCTCTTACAGCTTCTTGGCAGAAGAAACGACTAGCACATGTCTGACTTTAATACACCACCATCCTCCAATCCCGAGCTGGCACTCTGGATGCCATTCTTCCCTTGATTCTTAAGTCCTTTCCAAAGGCCTTTGTATTCTCTCTCAGTGTTTCATCGCTACTGGGACTACATTGGGTCTCTCCTTCTGGTGGTTTGATGCTTAGTGTGGAAAATCACAACAGCCAAGGATTCTCACTCCTCTACCTAGGGTACCATGTATCTTAATTATATTCATCCCCTTCGTGTCCATGAGGACATACTGACCATCCTCCTCCCACACACCTAGAACCAGCCAGCCTTTCCCCAAAATGCACTGATCTTCCCGTTGAAGACCTTAATGATTTAGAAGCATTAGCTCTGGAGTCATATGTTGGGTTCAGATCCTGATTTACCACTTAGCTGCCCTATGACCTTGGGCAAATTAACTTCTCTCAGCCTTTGTTCCTCACTTGTAACTTGGGGACAATAAAAAATAATACAGATGTAAACAGTTGTTTTAAAGATTGAGATCATATATGTAAAATACTTAGAATACAGTGCATAGAAACTCTTAAATATTATCTATTACTTTTACCATTTCCCCCACATTTTAAAAATATATATACATATGAGAATTACCAAGTCACAACATTACACATATAAGAAATGGAAAAATCAAATATCCAGGACTAAAAATATTCAAAGGCCTACAGGGCCCAGACAGGCAATATGATTGATATGATTGAAGCAAACTTGAGGGAGGGGGGATGGAGAGGCAGGTGATCTTGCTAGAGGGACAGCTGCTACTCAGAGTCAAGCATAGTGCTGCCATGTGAGATCAGGAACCTGGTGTCACCAGGTACTCCAGTTTTTGTAGAAAAGCTGGAATCCGATTTGTGTGTTCAGTGTTCAGATAATGACGGGTAATTCAACTATTTATAAAAAGTTTTATTGGTTTCTAATCTGGAGCCTCTACTCTAATTGCATTTCTTTTGAAAATGGAGAAAATAGGATTAAGAGGAAAAGAGGCATGCCAAAAAGTGCAAACAACTACTTATGACAAAACTCTGATAAAGCTCACATCTCCCGGGCCTTGGTCCAGAGACCTCTGACATCCTTCTCAGTGGAGGTTTTATCCTCTTTCCACCTATTTGTAATCTGTCACTAAATGCTGTTATTCTGTTTTTTTCTGGTCTATTCCCATGGCCAACATGCTTCCTGGGCCCCCGCTGTCTCAAAACCTCACTATAAGCTCTCCTAATCTGATCCACCTGCCTGTTTGTTGAAATCAGACTGGCCTTCATATTTGATCACACCCCTGATCTAAGTCCTTCAAAACTGCATCAGAGCCAAGTGACCTGGCCTGTCATTGAACCATCTAGCCTCAGACTGAGTTCCTCTTGCTGGCCTGCTCCCTGGTTCCTCCATGGACAAGCTGTGTCACCATGGGTGACTTAATCACTTCACCTCAGCATTCCTCAAAGTAGAGAAAAATAATGGGAGAATATAATAATAGCACTCACCTCACAGTCTTGTTACAGATATTAAATGAATTAATCCATGTAAAGCGCTTCACATACAGAAAGCACTTTAAAATGCTGGCTATTTATGAATGTACCTGTGTTATTACTCCTACCAGATTCGAAGTGTCTGTAGAACAGAATCTAGGTCTAATTGTCATATTAAGCATGTACTATGCATACACTTATTAAGTTCTTGTTCACAAAAAGAGTGAATGAATACATGAGTAAAGGAAGAATCTATATAATCAGATAAACATGTCCATGGACCAGAAGAGGAGCAGAAATTAAAATTTGTGAGTGATTCCCCTGGGCTCCAGCGCTAGAAGCAGGTGGAGGGCAAGGGGAGACTGTCTCCTGCCAGGTAATGGTGACTTAAAGAACTTCATGTAAGTGCTAAATTAGGGATGCAGGAACCAGAGCCAGGTTTACTACCTGAATAAGTGCCGTTGACGTGGTACCCTTACTAATAAAAGGAGACTTTAAAAAGTTGTCCTGCTGCCCATGATTATAGTTTAGCTAGAACTAAAAAGGTGAGAGAACACAGGTACAGCTAATGACTGGGAACAGAACCAAGCTACTTGCTATTTCTGAGGTCAGACCTCTGGTACCCTCAATAGCACTGAAGGACAGAGTCCCAAATCACCATCATAAAACCTAGTTCTGGATCATGAGCATGGGGAAAGCTATTGGAGACTTTCAACAGGAGAATGCCATTGTCTGATCTAAATTTGGAGATATGTTCTTTTGTTTTTTGTTTTCAAAAGTTTAATTATGATGTGTCTTAAAGTAGATGCCTTTGCATTTATCCTATTTAAGTCTGGCTTATCTTCTTGAGTCTTTAAGTTTACAGCTTTTGCCAACTTCAGGAGTTTTAAACCATTATTTCCTCAAATACTTTTCAGTCCCACTCTCTCTCCTCTCCTTCTGGGACTATAGTGATAGTCATGTTAGGTCTTTTGTTATTGTTCCCCAGGCCTCTGTTGTTTGCTTTTTGCTCTGTTTTCTCTCTGATCTTCAGATTGGATATTCTATTAATCGGCGCTGAGTTTCATTGATTTTTATCCTCTGCCATCTCTAATCTAATACTGATCCCATCCAGGGAGTTACTTATTTCAGTCACTGTATTTTTCTACCTGTTTTTTATTTTTTATTTTTATTATTTCTATTTTTTTGTTGATATTTTCTATTTTTCATTTGTTTCAAGAGACTCTGTTATTGTTTGTTGAGACATTTCTATGATGGCTGTTTTAAAATCTGTGTCAGATCCTTCTAATATCTAATCCATCTTGGTGTTCCCATTTGTTGATTTTCTTTTCCCATGCAAGTTATGATTCCTTGTTATGAAAAGTGATTCATTTTTAATTGTATCCTGGACATCTTGGATATTATATTATGGTACTCCAGATCCTATTTAGCCTTCTTCTTTAGAAAGCAGTCACCTTATTGAGATGTAGTGCAAGGGCTGAGTGGTTATGCATGCTCAGCTTTCCCCTGAGGCCTTCCCAACAGCACCACTAACTTACACTTCCTTGCTGCAGATGGGTCAGTACAAGTTCAACTTCCCCTCAATCTCTCTCACACCTTCCTGTTGAAAGCAAGGCACCACATAGCTGTCTTACTGCATCTGAGTGGAGGTGTAAGCTCAGCTTCCCTTTCAGTCCTGCTGACATCAGGGTGAGAGGAAGCAGAGGGCAGGGTCACACTGCCTTGTTCCTTCAGGATCTGGGCAGGAACCTTGGTTCCCCACTGAGCCCTGCTGATACCTGGGGTATGGGATGAGGAAATACTGACTCAGTCAGCCTCCCGCCAGGTAGAAGTAGAGCCTAGACCTCCCTGACACTACCCCTAGCAGGAGAATTGGAGCAATGCCTGCTTCGGTGGAAAAATAGCTCCTTGTTCAGTCCCACCAAAGCAACCCAGGCAGGGAAATCAGAGCACCAACGCCTCCACTGAGTGGGAGATGGACGATTAGGCCCCCACTCAGGCTCACACACTTTATCCTAGCAAAAGAATCGGAGCACCTCCATCTTCGTCCATGGAGGTGGGGATAAAGGAGGGATGGAAGATAAGCTTCCTGCTTGTCCGTACTTGCTAGGCCATCCTTTTCCTGACCCACTGGCTATGGGAACAAACAGGCTTTTCATGGTTTTTCTTTTTGCTATGCCTGTTGACAATTCCAGCTTGGAAAGTACGGCCTGTCTGGAATATATGAGAGACAATAAAGACACTCAGGAACTGACTTCGTGTTCATCAGGAAGAGCATGATCCTGCTGAAATCTGGATTTCAGACTTTTAACTACCAGAACTGTGAGACCGCACATTTCTATTGATTTAAGCCAGCCATTGTGTGGCAATTTGCTATGACAGCCTTAGGAAACTGATACACCATTCATTCATCATTCATTCAAACACATTTAAAGAAAAAAAAGAAAAAGAAAAAAGCTTTTTTCCCTTTTCTCCTTCCTTTCTTTTCTTTCCTGAAATTTTGGTCTTATAGCTCTAGAGCAAGCATGTCAAACTCAAAAGCTGACATGGGCCAAATAAACAAGGCTTCAGTTTATGTGGGCCGCAAAAAAACAAAAGCGCCAGTTTTCATTGAAACCGGGGTTTACTTCAAAAAGCATGATATATTTTTTTTAAAAAACAAGAACAATAATAAAATTAATGTTTTTTTCCGGACACTTGGCATCTCTTCTCTGCTACTACCTTTCCTACTTCGGAGGAAATCTTGTTCACAGAGATTACTTTCAAAACTGAACAAGGTGAATGTCAGTAATTCTGGGTGTGACAGGAGACTTATTTCCTTTCATAACTGTAAATAACTGCTCACACCGTTGTATTGGCTGGGCTGCAAAAATATTCATTGTGGGCCGCGGGCTGCAGTGTGACATGCTTGCAGAGGCCAGTATTCCATAGGAGCCCGAGTGGTATGAGAAGGGCATCCCTGCAGAGGAGCTTGGAAGAGGGTGTTCACTTGACGGGGCAGCTCAAATGGGAAATCAGAGTGCCACCTGCATGAAGAGGATACCCATACATGGGGCAGCCCTGCATGGGGTGTCAGAATGGGGTGAGGAGAGCATACAAGCATAAGTCTGCCAGATGAAGACTGGTAACCTGAGTGGAGTGTCTGGGGAAATGTAAATTGGTAACATTTAGGCAAATTGACTAAATATATTGAGGCAAACAAAGGCAAGTCCCTCACTCTTGGAGAGAGAATTACAATAAAGAAGAAAAGACAACTAGAATGAACTCTGTAAGGGACAGGAATTGGAGGTATCAATATGAACTCATGGAAATTTTTTGAGGCTTTTTTTTGTTTTGTTTTTAAAAAATATATTTTATTGATTTTTTTACAGAGAGGGAGGGAGAGGGACAGAGAGTTAGAAACATCGATGAGAGAGACACATCGATCAGCTGCCTCCTGCACACCTCCCACTGGGGATGTGCTCCCAACCAAGGTACATGCCCTTGACTGGAATCGAATCTTGGACCTTTCAGTCTGCAGGCCAGCGCTCTATCCACTGAGCCAAACCACTCAAACTTATGGTTTTGAGTGAATATAAAAAGAGAGAGAAGTAAACATAAATGTAAATGGGTGTATGTGTATATACATGTACACACAGCTACTTTTTAGCTCAGTTTCCTGAGAGGGCAATGAGAAGCCTAATGCCCAGATCTTGGTTTCTAAATACCATTCTCTACTAAAAGGACCCAGGAACTCTTTAGAAAATTGGCTGATTCCAGGGCTTGAAGTGGAAAAGCATACGGTTATCAACACCAAAATAACCCTCCCCAAAACCTCAAAAAACAGAAAGTTGTCAAAAGAACATAGAGGTCAATTTGCAGGGACTCCCATTGACCAAATTGGGGGAACTTTGAACAAAATAAATAGTAATATTAACAGGTCACTGAATAAAGTTAATTTAATTGAATAAAATCAAAACCATGAATATAAAGAGATACAACTAAATGAATTGGGAGTCTGATGAAAAACAGAATATTTACATATTCTAAAAGAACTCCCAATAAAGCACTTACCAATTACAAGTGAAAAGATAAACTTAGGAGATACCCCTTCAATCAGGTGATAAAAGTGGAAATCATTAATAATGTGATAAGTAGAAATCATGTATCACAGAAAGAAAGTAATGAGAACACAGTATCATCTCTGTGATATTCCTGTCAATAATGTATAACATAAATGCAATCATCAAGAAACATTGGGACTCTGGGTCCTGGGTCATGCCAAATCACGCAAGACCCGGGTGACCCAGGAAGAGTCCCGCCGCCGCCACTACAGGAGATGGAACCTAGAAAGAGTCCCGCCGCTGCCACTGCCACTGCTGTCACACGAGGTGGGACCCAGAAACCTGCTGGCTGCCCCGTGGGACCCAGAAACCCGCCCTGCCTCCAGTCAAGTCCTCCATAGTCAAGTCCCTCACCCACTCTTGCACGCCTTGCCATGCATGCAGCCCCGCCCACCCCGCGCGCACAGCCTCCTGCCGATTAGTCCTTATGGTGTGATGATGTGACGACCACAGGCTTTTTATATAATAGATAACTAGCTGGTAATCTTCAGAGGTTATCAAGATGGTGAAAAGAAATAAGGCTGAAACACTCTTCCACAGTGAAAGAGACCAATGAGAAATACAATACAACAAATGATCCTAAAATTGACCCTTTTGCTATCAAGGGCATTATTGGGACAGTTGGCAACACTTAAATGAGTTCTGAGATTCTGGTTTAGTAATATATCAATGTGAATTTTCTGAATTTGGAATCAGTCTAAATGTCCATCAGCAGATGAATGGATTAAAAAACTGTGGTACATCTACACAATGGAATACTATGCTGCTGTGAAAAGGAAGGAGTTCCTGGCATTTGCAGCAGTATGGATGGAACTGGAGAACATAATGCTAAAGTGAAATAAGCCAGTCAATGAAAGAAAAATACCACATGTCTTCACTCATCTATGGATAATAATAACCATTATAAACTGATGAACAAAAACAGATTCAGAGGCAGAACAGCATCAAACAATCTGTCAAATTAAAGCAACAAGGACGGATGGGGGATTGGGGGGGGTAATAGATCAACCAAAGGACTTTTATGCATGCATTTAAGCATAACCAATGGACACAAATCACTTGGGGGTAGGAGAGGCTGGGGGAAGGGCAGGGGAAAAAAGAGACATATATACTAATCTTTGTAATACTTTATGTAAATTAAATAAAAAAAAATATTCAGTAGCGCCCTGACCAGTTTGGCTCAGTGGATAGAGCGTCAGCCTGCGAACTCAAGGGTCCCAGGTTCAATTCTGGTCAAGGGCATGTACCTTGGTTGTGGGAACATCCCCAGTGGGGAATATGCAGGAGGCAGCTGATAGGTGTTTCTTTCTCATCGATGTTTGTAACTCCCTATCCCTCTCCCTTCCTCTCTGTAAAAAATCAATAAAAATATATTTAAAAATAAATATTCAGTAGAGACTAGCATTATACCTGCCTTAAGTGGTTCAGGAAAAAAAGTACTTGCAACCCCCTGTAAGTTTGTGATTGCTTCAAAAAAAAGGTTTTTAACTTTCTGTATGCAAGGCCCACTTGGAGATACAGTACAAAAATATTAAGTTCTAGAATTATAAGACCTATACACAAGAATTTACAACCGACCAAAGTTGACTGCTAAATGAAATTCAGCCAAGAGTCAAATTTGACAGAAAATTCCTCCACACTGACAGAATTCTTTCCATACCACATATCACAACAAGTATTAAAGAAAGTTAGTACCCCTTTAAAACAATGATCGCCCCAACTTGGTCCAAGTTACTTCCAACACTGGTTCTGTAAAGAATACTTTATGTTTAAATCAAACCCCCTGGTAGCTGACTAGTGTGGAATTTCACCAGTGGCCCAAATTTATAAAGGAATTTATAAGTGAAGAAAAATGGAACTCCAGAGAACAAAATTAAAGATCATTTTGTTTCACATTCACTGTATCTGTTTCCACAGTAGCATTCACTTTCCAGAATAGCTATCACCGCCAAGAGAAAGCTAACTTCTAAGAGAGAGGAGTCACCCAGAGTCCATTTGTTTCCTTGTTTTTCAATCTCCTAATAAAGCAACAGGACAGCAGATCACTAGAGGGCACAGCTGGGCTGTTCGAAGGCATGTGTGTACAGAGGATTTCTCCAATTCATACCTAAAAAAAAAAGTGTATGCCAACACTTCATCTTTAAGACACAATGAAGGAATGAGTTCATTTCCAATGAAGGAATGAGTTCCTTGCCTGAACCAAATGATTTAGTGGCAAGGGAAAAATAATGCTATTGGCAAATTAAAATACTCTCTCATTTCTGGGGTACAGTGTCATTTAAGTTTTTCTCTGGTTTTCATATCTATTATGTTACAACATAACAGCATTTAAAATAGGGCAATATCCACTTTTTATTTCTATTTCCTTGTTTAAAAGCCCCTTTGTTTTTCACTTCTATTTGGCACTACCTGTTTCTTGCTGTCATCTTTCTATTTATTTTATCTTTCAACTTTTTAAAAAATATATTTTCATTGATTTTTTTACAGAGAGGAAGGGAGAGGGATAGAGTGTTAGAAACATCGATGAGTGAGAAACATCGATTAGCTGCCTCCTGCACACCTCCCACTGGGGATGTGCCCACAACCAAGCTACAAGCCCTTGACCGGAATCGAACCTGGGACCTTTCAGTCCACAGGCTCTATCCAATGAGCCAAACCAGTTGGGGCTATCTTTCAACTTTTTACTGGAAATTAATCTTGAAGAATTTTTTTAAAAACACATCCTCAGTAACTCAGCATGATAACTTCTATGCCATTCTCACTACTAAACAGTGAAGTTTTGAAATCTTGATACCTAATATTCTGTAGGTGTTTCTTTTCACAAGCAATTGGGTACAACAGTTTTCTCCATGGCTACTCCCAGGCTCAGCCGCCTATAGTGTGTGGTAAGTGGAGAGTGGGCAGAAGGCATGCTCACTGTCAATTCTACACATACTACCTCCACATTTCACATCCCCACCCTCCTGGGCACACCTTTCCTTGGTCCAGCTCAAAAAGAGCCCAGTTGAAAAAATTACAGCATCTGCCCAATGTATGGAGAGACAGAATAAAGTAATAAATCATGTATACTTAAGAACCTTATTATCTAGCTAGGAGAAAGCATAAAACTAGGAAAATGTCAATTATATAAGGCTATCTGTAAGTTATTTAATAGGCATATATTCTAAATTCTCCAGAACAGCATAAATTTAAAACATTCCCATACATTGTCACTTTATGTTAAAACAGATCTTAGTATAGCATTTAGCTGTTACACCATTGAGGGATTGAAGACATGGATCAGAATATGAGTTTTGCCACCTATTTTATAACTTTAGGCACTCTAAATTTCTTTTAACTTCAGATCCATTGCCTGTAAAGTGGGAAAAGTAGTGCCTACCTTTTAGAATTAATACAAAGTTACATTTTCTGGAATAGCTGTAATAGACGATTATATTATCACTAGAGGCCCGGTGCACAAAAATTTGTGCACTTGGGTGTCCCTCAGCCTGGCCTGTGCCCACTGGCAGCCCGGGAGCCCTCGTGGGATGTCCACTTGCCAGTGGGGAGCAGACCTAAGCTGCAGTCAGATATCCTTAGCGCTGCTGAGAAGGCAGGCGAGGCTCCCACCACCACCACTGTACTGGCAGCCATCAGCCTGGCTTGTGGTTGAGCAGAGTTCCCCCTGTGGGAGCGCACTGACCACCAGGGAGCAGCTCCTGCATTGACTGTCTGCCCAATGGTGGTCAGTGTGTGTCATAGTGACCAGTTATTCCCAGTTGTTCTGCTGTTAGGGTCAATTTGAATATTACTCTTTTATTATATAGGATGTGTCAAAGTGTAGGTTCAAAATATTTATTAGAGAATCCTGTTGCCATAGCATACATCAGGTACTGTGATAACCACTGGAAAAAGATGACACACAGCCATTTCCCTCAAGGGGCTGACTGACATTAATACTAACTTTACTGTTATAAATATGCTAGGGGCCCGGTGCACAAAAATTTGTGCACTTGGAGGGAGGGGTCCCTCAGCCCGGCCTGTGCCCTCTCACAGTCTGAGACCCCTCGGGGCATGTCCACCTGCTGGCATGCTTGGCCAGCCTGGGTGAGGGGCTGCGGGCCGTTTTCAGGCTGCCCACAGTTCCCATTGACCCAACGTCCCAGCAAGTCTGGCTGGAATCAGGTTTCTGGGGTTTATTTATCTTCTACAATTGAAACTTTGTTGCCTTGAGCTTAGGCCTAGTCAGGCAACGAAGCCTCCTGTTTGCTTCAGTTCTGTGGCTTCTATAATTGAAACATTGTTGCCTTGAGCAGAGGCCGGGCAGGACTAGGCAGGCAGTTTCAACTCCATCGTTGGTGCAATGGAAGCCTCCTGTTTGCTCTAGCTCCATGGCTGCAGGTCACCATCTTGGCTGGGTTAATTTGCATACAGCTGCTCTGATTGGCTGGTGGGCATGGCTTGGCTGGTGGGCATGGCTTAGGTGTCTCAGAGTGATGGTTAATTTGCATATTACTTTTATTAGATAAGTATACTTATATTATAAACATAAAATATAAATTAAAAAAATACATATACTGTAGAGGAGACTGCCCCCATACTTTAAATAGTATGGGTATCTGGCTCTGAACCATTACTAACTTCAGTGGACACTTCCTGTTTTCCTGTACACCCATGTCTTTTCTCCGTAATACCGGTAGCAACATGCTGGTTTCCTTTGGCAACCCACCTATTTCTCACTTAGCCCATAGGGAATTCTGGGAATTCTGGCCAGTCCTAGCAACTTATCTCCCTGGCTGAAGCAATTAGGACCAAGATGGAACACAGTGTGAGTCAAAGAGAGTCAGGCCCCAGGCGTTTACTGGAACTTGGCAGGAGAGATTTTCTTTTTCTTCCAGTTGTGAAGCTTCAGAGGCAACCATTAAAGAAATACTTGGCTGAGCCCCAGCTGGGTGGCTCAGTTCATTGGAGCATCATCCCATTCACCAAAAGGTTGTGGGTTCAATTCCCAGTCAGGACACATACCTAGGTTTCAGGTTTGATCCCAGGTAGGGGCAAGTATGGGAGTCAATTGATGAATGTTTCTTTCTCACATCAATGTTTCTCTCTCTCCTTCCTCTCTGAGTCTCAAACAAATAAACATATCTTCAGGTGAGAATTAAAAAAAAAAAAATAGAAAAGAAATGCCTGGCTGAGAGTGAAGCCAATACAGCAAAGAATAACAGAAAGATTACAGTGGTTCTCAACCTTCTGGCCCTTTAAATACAGTTCCTCATGTTGTGACCCCCTCCAACCACAAAATTATTTTTGTTGCTACTTCATAACTAATTTTGCTACTGTTATGAATCCCAATGTAAATATCTGATACGCAGGATCGTTCAACTGTCAAAGGGGTCGCGACCCACAGGTTGAGGACCACTGGACTAAAGAAAAGGAAATTACTGAGGACTCTGTTAAGCACCTGGACCCATCAGAACCTGAAGCCTAAACAGATCCACTACTGAATCTTTATGTATGTAAGCCAACAAATTCTCTTTGATCTTCAGCCACCTAAAACCGAAAGTTCTAATACCTCTGAAGTTTGTCAGCCAGTCCCATCTTCTGACTCACTTTCAGTATTACTCCTTTAGTATGGGTTGCCTTCCGGGACCAAAGCTCTATCTACTGCCACCACTAATAACTGAGTTTACTAGGAAGTAGAGCTGAGCCCACCTGCTTCCTCAGATCTGCTGCATTTGTAGTAATTGTGGCTATTTATCTTGTGTTTATAAACCACTTCCACACTCTAAAGCCCACAGTAAAATCCAAGTAAGCTGAATCTGCCACTTCCCCACAACTTTTGAAGGGCACTGCCCACCTCTTTTCACAATCTCCATGCTGCTGCTGCTACTGCAGCTACTGATAATGATGATAATAACAGCAAGAAAAATAGCGTTTATTGAGCATCTACTAAGTACCAGACACAGTGCCATTAGTGAGTTGTGTTTGGTAGGTTGTATGTAACCTTCATTTATAAAAATAAAATGGAATAGAATGCAGTAGACAGAATAGGAAGACATGGAATTGTATAGAAAAGAAAGTATCTGAACGCATCCACAGGAGCCAGAATAAATACTGGTTGGGAAATTTTTCTTTCCGTTTATATTGTGTCTGTGTGCATGTGAGGGCTGACTTGCCATGTAAAGCATATTTTGTAATGTGAGCTATGATGTAAAGACTAACTTGTCCAAAGTCACATCGATAGTACGGAACGGAGCCAACTCTGGATCCAGGCATACAGCTGCCAGATGACTGTCCGCAACATATGCCATTTATAAATAAGGAGACGAGGTTCAAAGAAGCTCAGAAAGATGAGAAAACAAAGATAATGCCTACCATACAGAACTGTGATGATTAGGTCAGAAGATACAACTATCTAGCATACAGCAAAGCATAATAAAAGCTGCTTCATTGTAAATCGCTTGGAAGTTGTTTTTCTCATGTAACGTTATATTATAAATAAGTTTTCCATTCCTTCAAATACTCTTTCGCAAACAGCACTTTAAATGCCTGCAATGCAGCCCTTTGTTTGCATTTGCCATGATCTCTTTCTTCGACCACCCAATCTCATTACTGCGAGACACTTGGGTTGTTTCCATCTCTTTCTATTTATAACAGCAATTAACAGCTTACACCTATAAACATGTCCTTAGGATACGTTCTGGGAAGGGGAATGGCTGAGTCGGAGGTCACGCACCTTACACACTGCGGAGAGCTGAAGCCGATGAGCACGCTCCCCCAGCAGCGGCCCGCAGTCTGACACGTGTCAGAAGCAGGTAGGCTGCGTGGGGAGCTTTCTAATGACGTAAAGCCCACCTGTGAGGGAAGGTGGGCGCTTTCTAATGACATAACGCCCACCTGTGAGGGGAGGCGGGAGCTTTCTAATGACGTAAAGCCCACCTGTGAGGGGAGGTGGGCGCTTTCTAATGACGTAAAGCCCACCTGTGAGGGGAGGTGGGCGCTTTCTAATGACGTAAACGCCCGCCTGTGAGGGGAGGCGCTGCTGTCACCCTGTGACCCATGACGCAGGCCAGGTGCGAAACTCACCAGCGCTCCGGGGCCTCCTGGCCATGGCTGCTCAGCGTCTCAGTCCCGTCCTGGTGCAGCTGTGCGTCCCTCCCGACAGCACCACCAGGCACCCGCATAACGTTTCGGGGGCGCATACAGGAAGGCGGCCCCCTAAGATGACAGGGAAGCTGAGAAACCCCTACCCGCTAGTGACCTCGCGGCAGTCGTCGTCGTCGTCGTCATAGTCGTAGGCCTTACGACGTAAAGGCACAGCTGTCGTAAAGTTGTGGTGCAGCCCTAGTAACGTAGTAACGTAGTGACGTCACGACGTCGTCGGCAACGGCGTCTTAAAGTTGTACCACCGCGCTTTACTCACGTGTTTGAGCGGTGCTGGTGTGAACAGCCTGTTGCTCGCTCTCAGCCGGGTAAGCATACAGTGCATGCAGCTGCGGCACCTAACCCGTGGTCATGACAATGAGCAACTGTGGGACTGGCTTATGTACTTACTCTGCTATACTTTTTATTGTTATTGTGTACTCTTTCTACTTGTTTAAAAAATAGTTTGTTGGCCCTAGCGGAGGTTCTCAACCTGTGGGTCGCGACCCCTTTGACGGTGGAAGGACCCTTTCACGGGTCACCTAAGACCATCCTGCATATCACATATTTATGTTATGATTCATGACAGTAGCAACATGACAGTTATGAAGTAGCAACGAAAATAATTTTATGGTTGGAGGTCACAACGTGAGGAACTGTATTTAAAGGGCCAGAAGGTTGGCTCAGGGGATAGAGCCACGGCCTGCAGACCAAAGGGTCTTGGGTTTGATTCCGGTCAAGGGCCTTGATTGTAAGATTAATGTTTCTCTCTGTGTCTTTCCCTCTCCCTTCCACTCTCCCTAAAAATCAATGAAAAAAAAATCCTTGGGTGAGGATTAACAACTGTTGATCCAGCTGGTGTGGCTCAGTGGTTGAGTGTCGACTTATGAACCAGGAGGTCTCTGTTCCATCCCCAGTCGGCATGTGCCGGGTTGTGGGCTCCATCCCCAGTGAGAGGCTGCTGAAGGCAGCCAATCAATGATTCTCTCTGATCATTGATGTTTCTATCTCTCCCTCTCCCATCCTCTCTGAAATCAATAAAGCAATTAAAAAAAAAAAAAAAAGCTTGTTGTAAAACAGTATGCTGTGTTACACTGGTGGCAGCCTCATACGTCTCCTGTTTACCATATCTCTTGATAACATCATTTTCTCTAGTGTATTTAGTCTTGGGTTGTTTTATACAGTAATGTGCTGTTCAGGCTGCAGCCTAGGAGAAACAGGCTGTACCATCCAGCCTGAGTGTGTAGTAGTAGGCTATACCATCTAGTGTGTGTGTGAGTACACTGTACGACGTTCATTCAACAAACTGCCTGTGGATGCATTTCTCAGAACACATCCCTGTTGCCAATTAGCGCATGACTGCGTTCTCATTTTCCTGCATAAATAATCATTTCCAACATTACTGGCTACACTCCCCTGGCCCTCGACCAAGCCTATCTTCATGCAAAAGGACTGAGCAAGAACCTATTTTATTTCCCAAACAAACTCCTGCAACAATATTGGTTGCTTATCTGTTTTAGTGGCGTCGGCTAGCTATTATTTGTAAATACCCAATATTCTTGCCGATCCCCATTCTTCTTTTAACAGTATCCTCCTTCCCCACTTCCTTTTTTAGGGAACACCTCCCCTATGCCATGGCCTACTGAGAGCTTCCGTCACAGTAACTCACCCTTCCCCTGGCAGGGCTAGCAACAAGATCTACCCTTCACCTATAATGGTAGTATATTCTTCTGGACATAGAAATTGGTCCAAGGAACACACACAGGACTCAAGAAGGGCGATCAGACTCTCTCTCTCTAAGACTGATGCTCTGAAGCTGTGTCAGTAGAGAGTGCTGGGAGACCTTGCGGAAGGAAAGGGGTTTGCCTCCTGGTTCCTGTGTAGGCAGGCTCCTGCCGTGTGAGTGGTGGCTCAGTCCAGCACCAGACTCCTGCAGCACTTGCAGCTCCTTGAGGGCTCAGCTCTTGCAGTGCAGGGCAGCAGGTAGCACCCAGAGGTCAGCAGCTCCCCAGCCCCCTGCACTCTGTCTTAGGTTTTGTAGAGGCATGAGTCTGCCTCCTGCAGTGCTGGCAGCTGCTCCACCTGCAGGCTCTGGCAGTACCCTCAGCTTCTGCAGTGCATGGAGCCTGCAGTGTGCAACTGACTAAACACCCTCATGGCCAGAAGCTTGTCCTAGCAACCCCCTAAGCCCTAAGCGGTTTGTATCAAAGTGCCTCCAGCAAGACACCTCCCTGTGAATAGCTTCCCCGGCACACTAGAGAGCAGATTTTTGGCTAGTTGTAGGAGGCAGAGTTCCAGCAAGTTCCACCAGCACAACAATGAGACTTTTCTGCCATCCAGTGAGCCAGGGCAGCACCATCTTCAACGAGATCTGGATCTCAGGACCCACCCTCCCACGGGCAGTTTCTTGCTTGGGGTGCTCTGCCTCAATCCCAGGGGTAGTGAGTGCTCCTTATATATGTTCTTCCTGTTCTTTACAGTAAACGTTCCCTGTTCAAATTGTTACGTGGTTTATCTCTCAGGATTGGATCCAGGCTGATGCAATGTGTGAACATGCCATTTAAATCAAGAAGTTACCAAAAGAACAAAACAAGGCCCTAATCGGTTTGGCTCAGTGGATAGAGCGTCAGCCTGTGGACTGAAAGGTCCCAAGTTCGATTCCGGTCAAGGGCATGTACCTTGGTTACGGGCACATCCCCAGTAGGTAGTGTGCAGGAGGCAGCTGATCAATGTGTCTCTCTCATCGATGTTTCTAACTCTCTATCCCTCTCCCTTCCCTCTCTGTAAAATAATCAAAAAGAACAAAATAAAACCAAAAGCGAGAAAACAAAAGACATTACTGAATATAAAGGGATAAATTAATGAATTAGAAAAGAGAAAGGCAGTAGAATCGATAAACAAATTTGAGAAGTATTTGGAAAATCATGCCACATTTAAGTGGCAATGTTAAATAAATAATGCATAGATGCAGAGGTGGGACAGAAAACTCAACACATCTTAGAAACAGAGGAGATTCAGGCAGTTAAGAGAAGAATTAAATGACTCTAGCATAATACAAAAACAAAACAAAAAATCTGACTCAAGAAAAACTACAAAATCCAAATAGATGAATAACCCTGAAAGGAGTATAGAGAACTACCCTCCAAAGAGGCAGTTCACTGTTAACTTTTCCAGCTTTCAAAAAACAGGTCTTGTGCTCCTTAAACTGTTTCAGAGGACAGAGAAAGAAGAACTACTCGTTTTCAGACTCGCTAGGTCTCATAGTGAAGTACAGATGGTAATACCTGATTAGGTGGTAAGATTAAGAGTTATGTAACAACTGGTTCAGTGATGTATGTATTGTAAAAGGAAATGAGGGAAAGAAACATTTGTTGAGATCCCCATAACTGGTGCCAAACTCCTACTATAAGACACGCCTCTGGCCGTAAGTGTCCCAAAAGAAAACAAGGGTTTGTTTTTCTATAATTGTAGAGTGGGAGAGACCTTTCTAAGTACAAGGTAAAAGAAAATACTACCGAAACGTTTCATTTAGATCTGTACAGCAAAGAACATATAAATATAGTAAAAAGACAACAAACTGGAAAAAATATTTGCAAAATATATAATCAACAAAGGGCTATTTTTCTAGATATGCAAGGGGGATCAAATAAGAAAAGGATCAATGACCCAACATAAAAATGCACAAAGACTATGAACAGTTAGTTCTGGGGAAAAAATATATGCACATTTTACATGCACACATACACATGTTAGAACTTTGGCTAGGGAAAAACACCTCCTCTCTTTGCTTTTTTGAATTCTATTCATGGTGTCTTCAAGAAAGCTTTCCAGTCTTCCTAGAGAACTCCTTTCGCATCCCTAACCTGATACTCAATATTAATATCCCCTCTATTTATATGGAAATACCAAGGATTTCTTTGAACAAATCATATCTGCATGTGAAACAGTTAATATGACCCAACGTGAAACTAACATTTTCTCCAAGTGAGTCTCGGGGCCACTTGCTTCAAAATCACCTGGTGATGATACCAAGGGCACATTCATGGTCTCCATCGCCGACCCATGAATGAAAAGCTCCTGACCAGAGGACAAGGGTGGCCTCCACTGGAGCTGACGTCGAGTGCTTTGAAAATGATTCCCAAATGCTTCATACTTGCACTGGACATTGAGAATCCCGCCCCCGTGAATCAGTAATAAATTATTTGCTTTCGTTTTGTGTAGAGCGTACCAGGTGTTTTCCACAAGCACTTTCTAATTCTATGCTCACACCCAGTCTGGGTGATTGTCAGGTCTGGTGTATATATATATATATATATCAACCCCACAGAAAGAAAAGGAAACAAAACTCAGGGGGATTCAGGGACTTGCTCACAGACTCACCTAGAACATGGCAGAGCTCAGATTTGATGGTCTTTTCACAACGACAAACTCCATCTCCCCCCCCACTCACGGAAACCCCCGGGATTCACGTTTCTTCCTCCAGAACTCATGGCTCTAGGACGTAGGAGCCGACTTCACAGGTGTGGAAGTTGTGATCACACAGCTGTTCCTAAAAGAAGGCAGGTCCAGAAACATGCAATAGGAGAAAGACTTTGAGAAGATGAAATGGCCAACTTATAAAGCAAGGGAGGCGCTGCCTCGAACACTCAGCCTGAACTGAGCACAAGTTTAGCAATGGTTCAAGGACAAGCAGGCCACGGACACGCTCTGGCACAAACGGAAGCAGTTGTAAGAACTGCAGCAACGACCCCAGGCGGGAGATAAGGAGCCACATACATCACCCGGACCCTCTGCCTGCCTGGATTCCGCAGCCCCTTTCTGCCCAGGTGCCTCCATGGCAGCTGAACTTGTTCTCTTGATCTGCAGCCACACGCAGGAGTCTCAGCGCACAGACCCATCAAGAGGTCTGGCTGCCTCAGCCCCAGAGGTGCCCTCTCATCTCTCTGTCAGGAACTTCATGCCACTGTCTGAATGTTTCCCTGGCATCGCAGTCTAGCCTTCACACACAAAGCCTTTTAGCGACTCTATATGCACCTCTCCCCACAAGCCCCCCGACACTTCAGCCCCCAGGTG
>PVJC01020366.1:6930-29357 GCA_004026665.1 Murina feae
GGGGGTGGGTGGAGTGCGCTGGGCGGTGGCAGGAGATTTCTGATCCCAGTAATTGTTAAGAATAATTTTCAACTACTTATTGAACCAAGTAAAATTGCATTAGAGGAAAACAAGGTAATGAGGAATTGTGAAATCAGGATCTGGATGAGAAAAGAAGACTAAATGAGTGAAATAGACATGTGGGACCTTTTTCTCTTTTAGAAAGGTGCAATGATTTATCAGCAAACTGCCATCAGCCCCTCACCCAGGCTGGCCAGGCATGCTAGCCGGTGGACATCCCCTGAGGGGTCCCACACTGTGAGAGGGCACAGGCCTGGCTATTGTGCACTGGGCTCCTAGTTTTCTATATAATTGACAAAATGTCTTCATTTGATCTCCACTTTAGATGGTCACATATTCTACATTAAAAAAAATCTTTAGGTAGCAATAGACATCCCGTCCTTCTAAGAGGTTGGCAGTGGTGGCTCCCTCACTCTTCATTCATTTTTAGTCCATCACGAGTTTTTGCTGTTTTCCTGTGCCTGGTTAAGTAGATTTATTGATTATACTACCTAATTTTAACTAAATGAACCCACAATGGATATGTGGCTTAAAACAATCCTGCAAAGAAACCTGTGGTTGAAGACTGCAGTAATTATAGTGAGCCCACATGAGCACAGGAAATGGCTGAAGTGATATTTCTCTGACTCCTAGCACAAGTTCATTGTCAGCCATGTTTTGAGGTAAAATCAGTGATGATCTAATTAGATTTGACATAGTCAATCACATTGTTACAAAAGAAATGAGGAAAGGGTTTTCTTGGTGTGTGTATGCATATGCACTTTCCTGTAAAAAAGTTTTCTGAACTGTCCATAAATACACTAAAATTTAAACATTTAAATAGTATTTATGTCATGTATGTATTTTAGCATCTTTTGTGTACAGTAGAAGTATATATATGTAATTTAAGTAAATATACAAATATTGTGGGTGCTGTGCCTACATTTTTCTTACTTAATAGTAGTATAAATTTGGAGACAATTACCGTCAGTATTGCGAAGCCATAGATGGGTTTTAACAAGGTTAGATTTGCATTTTAGAAAAATCTCTGGTTTCAGTTTGGAGGGTAGATGGGAGGGCAGCAAAGAAATTAGTAGTTTGGGTAAGTTATAAGGTAAGGCTTTTGGCGGGACAGTCCCGATTTTTAACAGTTTGTCCCGCAGCGTTTTTAAAATGTTCCGATTAATCTTTGTAATATTTTAAGTAATAATTTAAAAAAGGAAAAAAGAAAAAGAAAAAAAAAGAAGCCCCCCCAGTCAATGGTGTACCGCTTTAAGTCTAGTCACCTAATTATAAGGGCTTGAGCTAAGTCTATTAGCTTCCTTGGGCTGCCATAACAAAACAACACAGACTAGATGGCTTAAGCAACAGAATTTATTTTCTCACAGTTCTGGAGACTGGAAGTCCAACATCACGGTGCCAGCAGGGCTGATGTCTGGCAAGAGGACAGCGGCCTTCTTGCTGTGTGCTCATGTGGCCTTTCCTTGGTGTGTACACATGGGGAGAGAGTGAGGGAGCTCTTCTTAAAAGAACACTAATCCTATTAGATCAGGGTCCTAACTTTATGACCTCAATTAACCTTAATTACTTCCTTAGAGTACCTAATTCCAAATATAGCCACACTGGGGGTCAGGGCTTTAATGTGTGAATTTGGGGAGGATACAAACATTTGGTACATAACACTAAGATAAACATGACATAAGAGTTGGAAATGAGGATAGAGACTTAGGACTAAAATTTATGGAATTTGATGATTAATTAATTGTATAGGGAAAGGAAGAAATACATATCTACTCAATATATTTACCTTTGTAAACAAAATTTCTTTAATTTTTTTTTTTAAGCAGTGTGAGCTTTGGTAAGTTGCTTCACTTCTGTGAATAGACAACATCTTCAGTGGCAAAAGCCTGACAGGCTTGTTGGGGGATCTAAATGTGGTAACAGTATTAGGAACACAATAAAATTTAGGTCCCTCTTTCTCTGCTCTTGATCCACATGCAAGGAGTGACTGGGCCCTGCCCAAGGTTTCCCCGAGGTGGTTCTGGGAGTGCTGGAACAGTATTCAGGGACTCACTAGCACAGCATGAAGCACTCCTTTAAATTTCTCCAGCCCATTTGATCTCTCCCAGGGGATTTCAGAAAGCCATTGTCAGGGTGGAAGGTGGAGAAGGACAAAGAGGAGGTATGAGCGTCGTTGAGCAGGACCATTCACAAAAGGAGTTTCTGTCATATCCCCCAGATATCTGGGGGATATTGGATGATGAAGCTATTGGTAGTGCCTTGTTCTCTGGGGTCCCTCCCCACAAAGGGTCCTGAGAGCCCCCTCTGTATCCTGCGAGGTTAATTATTGTGGATCAGAGGAGAGAATTATACTGGGGAGAGAAGTTTATTAATAGCGAATGAGAGCAGGAACAGGTGTGAAGGGAGGGAGGCTTGGAAGCTCCACAGCAACAAACCTGACTAGAGGCCACTTACTGCTGGGTGCTGGTTGCCAAGCAACCCCTGGAGACCTGTGGGAAGAGAAGAGCGGCAGAGGGCCTTGCACTGCCTCTATGGGAGGCCCATTGCAGGAGCTATTGTGTCTGGTGCTGGACAAGGGAAGAATCCGGATCTGAGAGGACCAAGCTGACCTAGGAGTTGGAGTCCTGGCTCTGCCCTATACTTATTGTGTGATATGTATGAATGACCCATCGGTTCCACAGGTTTGTTCCCCCAACTATCAAATGGAAAAAGCAATTCTCTCCCCTCACGGATGTTGTGAAGACCAAGTGAAGAAATGGAATGGGGAGCCCAACGAGAACTATGAAGCCTTGAGTAGATCAGAAGGACATAGGATAGTGTCAGCCATGTGAATTCTTCTTGTATGTGCTTTAAATCACTCTTTGTGTCTTTCATACCTTCCCTCTGACTCGGGGGGGGGGGGGGCAGTTACCTCCTTACAGAATGACTGAGGTTAGAAATGTCGAGTAACTTCTTCGGAGCCAGGCAGTAAACTTCATTATTTCATTCATTCAGTAGGCATTTATCTGGTGCTCACTCTGTGCCAGGCATATTTTGCTAGGGAAACCCCTTTCCTGCTCTCACAGAGTGTACACTCTAGTAGGGGAGGTAAATACTAAGTTCATGAATAAAAAAATACCCAATCTTATCTGTGGTAAGGGCCCTGAAGGAAAATAACAGACTTGTTTCAAACCCAGGCACTGGGACTCAGAGCTCAGGAATCACTGAACTGTGGCTTGGTTCTCATCCCCCAGCTTGCAGGTGGGGTTCTCAGGCTCAGTGTTCCCAGCCTTTTTTACAGTTTAAAAGTCTAGTTAGCTGATGACCTTCTCCACACCAACTCACCCCAGGCCTCGGCAGTGGTGGCAAGGGCCTCCATTGTGGAAAGATAGAATATTCTCTTTCCCAATCCCACTAATGAGGCTTGTTTGGGGCCTTGTATGTCCAGTAATGTCTCATGTGCCTGGGATTACTGTTATAAAGACAGGAATGGACTGGCAGGCCTGTCCAGTATTCTTCTATTGAGGGTTTCAAGAACTTTGTGTTTTGTGAAGGATATATAGGCCACTGCCCCTACCCTGAGCCTGGCCTGGCATTGCTGTTCTCCTTCTTTCTTTCTCTTCAACTCCCTGCTCCGAGGCCCTCAGACAGTGGGGTGCTTGTATATACCTTCATTATTATATTTGTCTTGATGTTTTGGTGATGATTTAAAAAACAATGTGTAGAGAGCATCAACATAGTGCCTGGCACAGAGTAAACACAACAAATAATTTGTATTAAGATTCTAGGAAGATCAATAAATGATACTCCTGTTCTTTCCAACTTATGATTGAATTCAATTGAGAGATAAATGCAGGAGGCAGAGAGATGGGGAGTAATGTGACGGTCTTATTACTGGTAAAAGCTAGGATGACGCACATGGCTCCAGTCTTCT
The DNA here is from genome assembly GCA_004026665.1 of Murina feae. Classification (NCBI taxonomy): domain Eukaryota; kingdom Metazoa; phylum Chordata; class Mammalia; order Chiroptera; family Vespertilionidae; genus Murina; species Murina feae. The sequence goes on from PVJC01020366.1 coordinate 10,904, forward strand.
GGGAAGTGGATCTTGCTAATACTTCACATTGAAGTCAGATAGACATACAAATCCAATCACAAGCTGTCCTGAGTCGCTAGCTGCAATTAGCTGGAACAATATGTGCCCAAGGTCAAAATCCATGTGACCTAGACTTGTTCATTCTTAAGTCCTAAAAGCACCCTACCCAGGTCTGCAGTGGAAGTTTCTATCTACAGGGACAGTCTTCCTCACAGAGGGAGAAAAGAAGGTTCCTCCTCCAATAGCCCTTCTTATAATTAAAGAGATAGAAACAGGTAAGCATGAACTCCAAAGGGAGGTTAAGCAGAGTGATGAAAGCTGGAGAAAATAGGAGAAGGAGTCTTAAAAGATTACCTAGGAATCTTGAATTTCACAGTGATCAGGTGATTCCCTATGTAACCAAGAGCTGAGAATCAGATCAGGTGAGATGGGGCTGTTGGGCAGTCAGCTAGGTTCACTGACTAGCCAACTACCTTATTTCCACATATAACCTCAATTAAATTTTAGGTCACCACATGGCTTTGGAGTCACTCTTAAATATTAAACTAGCAAATATTAAAGTTGTGAATGTCAAAGGTCTATATTTTAGGAACGGTGATACAAGAGTACAATAAAATGTAATGAAGCCTTGGCCAGTGTGGCTCAGTTAGTTGAGCATCATCCTGTGCACTGAAAGGTTGCCAATTTTATTCCTGGTTGGAGCACATGCCCAGGTTGCAGCTTGGTCCCTGGTTGGGGTGCATGTGGGAGGCAGCCAATAAATGTTTCTCCCCCCCCCCAAAAAAAAAATCAATAAAGACATATTTTTAAAAAATGTAATGGAGTTTAGGAAAAGATAATCATACCAGAAACCTAAATTAAGGGGGATTGTGGTTCTTGAGCAGTAATTTAACAAATATTTACTACTAGAGGCCCAGTGTACGAAATTTGTGCACTCTGGAGGTTCCCTCAGCCTGGCCTGCACCCTCTCGAAGTCCTGGAGCCCTCGGGGGATGTTTGAATGATGGCTTAGGCCCATGGGGAATGGGCCTAAACCGTCAGTTGGACATCCTTAGTGCTGCCGTGGAGGTGGGATAGGCTCCCGCCACCACCGCTGTGCTCAGGGCTTCTGGCTGAGCAATGCTCCCCTGTGGGAGTGCACTGACCACCAGGGGGCAGCTCCTGAATTGAGCATCTATCCCCTGGTGGTCAATGCACGTCATAGTGACCTGTCGTTCCACCATTCAGTTGATTTGCACATTAGCATTTTATTATCTAGGACTAGAGACCCGATGCATGAAATTCATGCAAAAGTAGGCCTTCCTTCCCCTGGTCAGTGCACGTCATAACAAGTGGTTGAGCAGCCTTAGCATATTGTTAGCATATTATGCTTTGATTGGATGAACAGACAACTGAACACTTAGCATATTAGGCTTTTATTATGTAGGATTGGGCAGCTATCTTATGAGCATCTATATTAGTTTCCTATTGCAACTCACAAGTCACTACAAACTTAGTGGCTTAAAACAACACATATTATCTCACAGTTCCGGCGATCAGAAGTTCAAAATGGGTCTGTCTGGGCTAAAATCAGGGTGTTGGCAGGCCTGCATTCCTTCTGGAGACTCTCAGAGAGAGTCCGTTACTTGCTTTTCCAGCTATTAGAGGTCTCCTACATTCCTTTTCTTGGGGCCCCTTCTTCCATCTTCAAAGCCAGAGGTATAACATCTTCCAATCTCTCTCTTTCTGACCATCTTGTCTTTCTTTTATAAGGTCTCTTGTGATTACCTTGAGCTCACATGAATAATCCAGGAAAATCTTCCATCTCAACGCCTTAGTTTACTCACAGTTGCAAAGTCCTTTTTGCCATGCAAGGTAACATATTCATCGGTTCTGATGATTAAGATGTGGATATCTTTGGGGGGGGAAGGGGACATTATTCTGACCACCACAGCTTCTATTAATAACATGGAAAAGATCTAATATAAATTCTCCCTATCCTTCAAGGCTCTAACTCCAGTTCCCTCTCCTGAGAGCCCCTGATGCTAACTGCCTGAAACAGGTACTGTCTGTGTCTTAGGCTCACACTACCTGCTGAGAATGCTTGTCATCTTGTTAGGTAACCACAAGAGCTCATCACAGCAGCTGGGATCCAGAGAGAGATACAACTTTACTGGGGGCTCACGATGAGGTTTCCTAACATATTCCAGTGCTTCTCCTGCCACCATCAGGAAGGTGAAATCTTGCCACCTAGATCTCTCGACAGAGGGGCCCGATGGGGAGAACAGGAGAGGCTGGAAGCTGAACAGGGACTAGGAATATGGAGACAGTTCCTGAGTACAACATCCCATACTCAGCTCTTATGATAATCAGAATTGATTTTTCAAGGCAGCAAGTTTCCTGGTGTGGCTGCAGAGACAGGTTGACACTTTCATCTCTCCAGAGTCTGTAGGAGCCAGCTGCTGAAGGAGGTTTAATCTGATCTCTGAAATCACAACAGAGACTATGGGAAGTCAAATCAGAATTGCAGGCCTTTGTAATTTGCAAATATATTAACCAGTAATTCTCATAGGCTATTCAAGGGGCCTCCACTCTTTGGGCACACGAACACCTGCCCTCTATCCAAACTGTTGTGAGAGAAAAGGAAATAATCTACAAGATGTTTTTCAGATTTCTTAATCCAATAAACATGTGTCATGTAACTGTTATATGCTAGGCACTGTCATAAGAGGACAAATAAACAGCTACAACACAATATCCTATATAATAAAAGGCTAATATGCAAATCAACTGAATGGCAGAATGACTGGTCGCTATGATGCACAATGACCACCAGGGGGCAGACGATCAATGCAGGAGTTGCACCCTGGTGGTCATCATGCTCCCACAGGGGGAGCACCGCTCAGCCAGAAGCCGGGCTTACAGCTGGTGAGCATGGTGACGGTGGGAGCTTCTCCTGCCTCTGCAGCAGCACTAAGGATGTCCCACTGATGGCTTAGGCTGACTCCTCTCAGGCCTAAGCCGTCATTTGGACATCCCCTGAGGGCTCTCGGACTGTGAGAGGGTGCCGGCCAGGCTGAGGGACGCCCCCTCCCCCCCCCCCGCCCCTGTGCCGAGTGCACAAATTTGTGCACTGGGCCACTAGTAAATGACATAATAAAGGGATGAAGAAAGTGCTGTGAGACACAACGGAAGGAGCTGCTACCCCCACCTGGCAGAGTAATTTTGGGCTTCACAAAGGAGGGGACATTTGAGCTAGGTCTTGTAAAAGTTTATATATGTAAAATATAATATTATATAAACTTTTATATATGTAAAAGGTTTACAGGTTAATGTTGGAATAAAGATCTTTACACAGAAATAAAAAGGCATTTGAAAACACATGATTGCTTTCAAGGACCCATTTTGTGCCTGACAGTGGTAGGCTGTGCAGGGATTGGTCAGACTCAGGGGCACTGAAAGTAGCACGAGAGATACAACATGTACACAAATACAGATGATACCATAGGCATGAATGATGCCTTGGAGAGGTACAGAAAGTTTTGAGAACACTTAGGGGATTTACCCTCTTACAAATTTTTTAAAAAAATATATTTTATTGATTTTACAGACAGGAAGGGAGAGGAATAGAGAGTTAGAAACATTGATGAGAGAGAAACATCAATCAGCTGCCTCCTGCACACCCCCTACTGGGGATGTGCCTGCAACCAAGGTATATGCCCTTGACTAGAATCGAACCTGGGACCCTTGAGTCCGCAGGTTGACGCTCTATCCACTGAGCCAAACCAGTCAGGGCTCTCTTACAAATTTTTAAGTGCACAACAATACAGTATTGTTAACTATAGACACTATATTGTGCAGCAGATCTCTATAACTTATAACCACTTTTTATTCTCTGCTTCTATGAGTTTGACTATTTTAGATATCTCATATAAATAAAAATATTGGCTCTCTGTTTTTGGTTTATTGCACTTAGTATAATACCCTCCAGGTTCACCTATATTTTTGCAAATGGTAGAATTTTATTCTTTTAAAAAAAATGTTTTTATTGATTTTAGAGAGAGAGGAAGGGAGAGGGAGAGAGAGATAGAAACATCAGTGATGAAAGGGAATCATGGATTGGCTATCTCCTATGCATCCCCTACTGGGGATTAAGCCCACAACTTGAGCATGTGCCCTGACTGAGAATCGAACCATGACCTCCTAGTTCATGGGTCAATGCTCAACCATTGAGCCATACTGGCTGGGCAAATTTTCTTCTTTTTAAAGACTGAATAATGTTCTATTGTATGTACATATCACATTTTCTTTATCCACTCATCTATCAATGGACATTTGTATTGTTTCCATATCTTGGCTATTGTGAATAATGCTACCATGAACATGGGATGGTAGCTATCTTTTTGAGATCTGATTTCAATTCTTTTGGGTACACACCCATAAGTGGGATTGCTGGATCATGTGGTAGTTCTCTGAAAGGACTTAAACAGACATTTCTCCAAAAAAGACATATAATGGCCAGCAGGTACAGTACCCCCCCCCCCTTATCTGCAAGAGACAGATTCCAAGATCTCTAGTGGATGCCTGATAGTACCGAACCCTATATACACTATGTTTTTCCCTATATACATACCTTTGTTGGAGTGTAATATATAAACCAGGCACACTAAGAAATTAACAATAATAGATAATAATAATATAGAACAATTATAACAATGTGCTGTAATGAGAATATATGAATATGGTCCCTCTCTCTCTCGATAACCAAGAGGCCTACTAAATGACTAATGGCGGACAGTGTGTACAGCGTGTGATGCTAGACAAAGGGATGATTCATGTCCTATGGGAAGGAGAGGGATAGCACAAGATTTCATTACGCTATTCAGAATGGCATGCAATTTAAAACTTATGAATTGTTTATATCTGGACTTTTCCATTTAATATTTTCAGACCACAGTTGGTCATGGGCAACCAAAACTGGAAAGTGAAACTGTGGATAATAGGGGACTATTATATCTATGAAAAATACTCAGCACCACTAATCAAGAAAATACAAATAAAACCCACAAGATATCATCTCATACATATTAGAATGGTTATTATTTAAAAATGCACACCAAAAGATAATCAATAAATATTGGCAAGGATGTGGAGAAATTGGGAGTCTTGTACATTGTTGGTGGGAATGTAAAATGGTGCAGCCATTATAAAAAACTGTATGGAGTTTCTTCAAAAAAAATTTTTTTTAAGATTGTTTTAAAAATATGTTTTTATTGACTTTTAGAGAGAGAAGAAGAGAGCAGGAGAAAGAGAAACACCAACTGGCTACCTCCCACATGCACCCAGATTGAGGACCAAACTGCAACCTGGGCATGTGCCCTGACCAGGAATCGAACTGGCAACTTTTTGGTGCTCAGGACAATACTAAACCAATGGAACCACACTGGCCAGGGTTCTCAAAAATTTTTTAGAGGCTTTGGGTTTTGCTCAGAATGAGATGGGAGGGTTTTGAGCAGTGGAATTACATGATCTGACTTACTTTTTAAAGTAAACTTTATTTTTAGATAATTTTAGATTTATTTAAAATTTGTGATAGTGCAGAATTCCCACATATTCTTTACCCAGTTTCCCTAATATTAACATTTTACATAACCATGATATATTTGTCAAAACTAAGAAATTAAAATTGGTACGTTATTATTAACTAAACTATAGACCTAATCCAGATTTCATTAGTTTTTCAACTAATGTTCTTTTACAGTTCCAGAACCCATTCTATGTTGTACTTAAGAACATATTTTAAAAGTGGAGATATAATTCATATATCACCATTTTAAAGTATTCAGTTCAGTGATTTTTAGAATTCACAAAATTGTGCATCCATCACTACTGATTCCAGAACATTTTAGTGACTTATACTTTAATATTTAATAGGACCACTTGAGGCAGGATTATGCCTGTTTCAGGAACAAATTATAGACAGGCAAAGGGCAGAAGCAGGGGAGATCGGTTAGGATTTGTAATAATCCAGGCAGGGAATGACGGAGGCTTGAAGTAGGGAGGGACTAGTGTTGGTCATGAAAGTGGTCAGATTCTGTGTATATGTTGAAAATATTGCTGGAAGGATTTGCTAATTAATTGGATGTGGGGAGAGAAGGAAGGGGGAGGAGCGTCAGGAATGATACTGAAGGTTTGGTCTGAGTGACTGGGAGGCTGAAATTGCCTCTAACAGAGATTGGGAAGATACTATAGGGAGAGCAGGGTTTGGGGAGACAATTGGGGGCTGAGTTTTGGTTATGTTAAGTTTGAGATGCCTATGAGATAAACAGGTAGAGCAATAGTATAGGCTGTTGGATAAATGAGTCTGCAGTTCAGGGCCCTGGCTAGTGATGTAAATGAGGGAGCCATCAGCACATAGGTGACACTTAAAACCATGAAGTCAAATGAGATCAAGTGAGGGAGTGAAGATAGAAGAAATAGAACTAGGGCCGAGCCCAACGACATTCCAACACTAAGATGTTGGGAAGGTGAAGAAGAATCAGCATGAGAAACTGAAAAAGAGCAACTGAAAAGGGAAAGTGTGGTGTCTTTGCCGTCAAATAGAGATGGAGTTTTACAGAAGGAGGAGAGATCAACTGTGTCAGATGCTACTGCTGTGTCATGAGTATGAGGACTGAGAATTGACCATTGAATTTAGCAACTTGGAGTTTATTGGTAACCCGTTTGGGAGGAGTAATGAGGATGAAAGCCTCATAGGAGTGGGAGAAGGGAAATGAAGACACCAAGTGTACATGGCACTTTCAAGAATAAAAACAAATAAACATGAAAGAATTTTTGCTGTTAGGAAGAGGAGGCAAATGGGTGGTAGCTGAAAGTGAAGGGGGAAGCGAGTCAGAAAAGGTTTTTGTGTTTTGTTTTTAAAGACGGGAGAAGTAGCCACATGTTTGTGTGCTGGTGGAACCATCTAATAGAGGTCAACAAACCAAGCAACTGACAAAGCAAAAAAACACAAAACTGATGCTATAGGAGAAAGAGGAGAATTTGGGGACAATTTCCTTGAGCTGGTGAGGGGATGGGATCACAAGCAGAGGGTGAAGCCTTGCTATGAGCACAGGCTGTGCTTCCACATCAACAGGGGAGAGAGCAGGGGGTGTGGGCACAGGTGCAGCTAAGGGCTGCATGTGCTGGCAGGAGTGCTCTTGGATGCAATTTTTCTGAGGCAGTTTGAAGTAAGGTCATCAGCCTCGGGTGAGGATGGGGGAGGAATTGAGAGGCGAATGTCACCTAGGAAGGTGGCAGGGTGAATAGATGAGGGAAATGTAATCTGATTGCTGATTAAGGTTCCACTTGAAATTCCTGATTATAAATTTAGATTCATGAATTCATGAATCTGAAGCAAGGTCGTATGTTTTTCTCTAACCATGTTTTGTTCTGTGGATACAGTCATAGAATAGGCAGAGAGCTGGCTTTAGAGAGTGTTGTTTTGCTGAGTGAGTGTGACAAAGCAAAGGAGAGCCAGGGGAGTCAGAGTGTGTGCAGGGAAGCCATTGTCATAACTGACCACAGAATTCAAGCTGGGCAGAGAGAGAGGTGAGGATGCGAGGGGGAAAGGACAGTGGAAAGATGGCAGGGGTCGAAGACTGTGAAGCAGGGAGTTTAGGAGTGAGCAGGAAAGAGCACAGCGATCTCAGAGTGGGAGGCTTGGAATTACTGTTGGTAATGAAAGGGTGGGGGATATGATTGTGAGAGTGAGCAACTGAATTAAGGTTAGAGATCCCACGTCACTGGAAGAGAGGAGTTTGAGGAAATGAGAGTCCAAGGTGTTGGAAGGCTCATCTGTGTGGATTTCATTTTATTTTTTAAATGAGTTTGTTTTTAAATATATATATATTTATTGATTTCAGAGAAGAAGGAAGAGAGATAGATAGAAACATTAACGATGAGAGAGAATCACTGATTGGCTGTCTCCTGCACATCCTCCACCGGGGATTGAGCCCGCAACCCTGGGCATGTGCCCTGACCAGGAACAGAACCATGACCTCCTGGTTCATAGGTTGATGTTCAACCACTGAGCCATGCTGGCTGGGTTCTCTGTGTGGATTTTAAATAACCAAGAATTATGGAGAGAGGAACAGGTGCTGCTCATGGGTCAGTAGAGGGATATGTGGGTGGCATAATCTCATGATGTGAGAATCGAAACTGGAGGTGTTTTGTTTTTTGAAGGAGAGAAGCAGAATGATTTGGAAGCAGGGTTCAGAAGCAACATGCACCCCACCTCCTGGCCCCGTGACTCAAAGGTGGTGAGAGAGGAAACAGCTACAGTTTTGGGGCTTTAGGGTTTTAGGGGATGCTGTGTCCTCAAGGAGAGCTAGGTTTCACCTGCATCGGGGAAGTGAAGAAAACATCCAGAAGAGATTGAGGAAAAAGAGATTTTTCCGATGACTGACTGTGAATTTCAGAAGGCTAGGGAAAGCTTTCTGGAGGGAGGAGAGGCGATGGGGTTAGAAGAAATGACGTTCAGAGCTGTGTGGGAACCGGAGTCCAGGGAGCACAGATGGTCTGGGAGACTTGGGCTTCTTGCCATGACTGACATGAATGGAGGGATAAAAGGTGCAACAAAACGCAGACAGATGGCCCCAGGACAGGGAGTGGCTGTATAGGGGCATGGAAGGGGGGGGGGTGAGGGCCTTTGGTCCCGCTGGGGGCTGCACCAACCGCCTGCACGTTTGCTCTCCTGCTCCCCATGGCCATGCTGCGGCGTGGGGAGCAGGCCCTGAGGGTAGTGCTTGGCTGCTCCAGGGCAGTGTGACCTGCTCACAGGTTGCCGAGGTCATGCCTGCTGGGATCACGTTGCCAAGGTGACGCCACCAGTATCCTGCCCCACCACTATGGGCGCCACCATTTTTGTCTCGGAGTGACAGTTAATTTGCATATTACTCTTTTATTACATAGGATTCCATCCTTACAACAACCCTGTGAGCTAGGTGCTATTATAATTCCTATTTTACAGATAGGTAAATTGATGTCAAAAGAAATTAGGTAGCTCCCCCAGGTCCACTCAAACAGCAAGAGGCAGAGTGCAGATTTAAACTGAAATTAATGTGACTTCAAAACTCATGTATTCCCCGTGCCCTGTACCTCCCCCTCCTTGTTATCTCAGTAAGGACTTGAGTGTTTAGAAAGCACTCAATATGTTGAGAGTTATAATTTACTGGGCAGCAACTCTGTTGTGGAGGTGCTTTATATGCTTTTTTGGGGTAATCATCACAACTATTCTGCAGAGAAAAGGTGAGGAAACTGAAGGAACTTGGCCCAATCTTACCAAGACTAGTAAATAACACATCTGGGATTCATAAGCGAGGGTTGTCTGCCTCCAGAGCTGGTGTTCTTTTCATACCCAACTGCCTTTCGGACTGCCCTGTCCTATGCCAGGGACCTCACAAGTGGTTGAGAGTCTGTGCCACAGCTGAAATTTGGAGCCTCGAAACAAACACTCCCAGAAAGGGATGGATTATCTGTTGCAAACTGTCTCCTGCTTGCTTTCCGGCACCCTTCCTTTCTCCCAGCCCTCTTCTGTCCACCCCACTACAATTTCACCAGTGATTCCAATGGGCATCCAAGGTTGTCCAACACTGGTATGTAGGTATATCATTGAGTGACGTGGCTCTTAATGTGCTGATCTGTAAGGAGCTGCCACACGTTGCCACACTGTGTGAGAGGAGGGGTGGAAGCTTGATTAGTTCAGCTGCGGTACAAGTAGCATGAACACAAGGCACCAGCAGTGTGACAAGTCATGATGTTTTGAACCTCAGTTTCCTGTAACATATTAGGTGCTCAATAAATTTGCTTTAAGTTACACAGTGAGTGGTGGTGCTGGATAAGTTCACAAGTGCTCTGTTGTGCCATACTGTTGGACTGCTCTTGGTTACAACCACTTTTAGGATTGTGAGCTGTGGGGTTTAGAAGGTAGAGAAATTAGATGTGACTCGTGGCCCTTTTACCCCCATTTTCGGTGGGTGGAGAGAGTAGCAGTGCTCTGCCCCTGAAGATGTACAGCTGCCTTCAAAGAGGGGAGATTCTGCTAGCTTACTTGGATCCTGTCTGATGTGTTATTAAGGGCAGGGGTGGGAGTAGGGGAGGCCATTCAATGAGGATTTATAATTCCTTCCTTCTGCAAATTTCCCCTCCCCCTACACCATTGCCCCACACCTTCGGTTGCCAGGTTACAGCTGGAAACTTATCCTCTCTGTCCTCCTGTGCTTCTCACCTTCCTTTGTGAAGTCTGTCGACTTTGTGCTAATGACTGCAGAGGCTCTGCGCTCAGGTCCAGAGGTGAGGAAGGGAAGGGGAGATAGATGCGAGGTCAAGTCCCAGGGGAATGTCTATGCCCCCTGTTTTGAGCACCCCAACCACAACCTCCAGCTCAAAACTGACGTCCTCCTTTATTCCTCTGAGCTCCTGTTCATAAGAGCTATCAATTCTCTCTCCCAAATTTTTCTTGAATGCATTTCCTCCACTGTCCCGTTCCATAATAAACATTTGTCCAGGGCCAATGGTGAGCCTGGCCCTCTCTTCCACCCCTTTTCCACCTCAAATTCTTATTATCTCCCCTTTAGACTGGAGCAGCAGCCCAACTGGATGTCCCTGCCCCCAGTCGTGTTCCCTCATTATGCTCTCTGATGCTGTTACTCTGTTGCTTAAAATCCAGAAAGGGCTCATCTTCGATACCCAATAAATTCCTTTGCCAGGCCCTCTAGGCCCTTTCTTACCTTCCCAGACCCGTCTTCAGTCACACCCTTCAAGCAGTCTGTGCTCCACCCACGCGTTCTCCAAACCTTGATCTAAACACAGGATGCACTAAACACAAACAACGAAACTTTATTTTTAGAACAGTTTTAGATTTGTAGAAAAATTACAAAGATGGTACAGAGGTCCCTTGTATACCATACCGGGATTCCCCTAGTAGTATCATTTTACATTTATGTGGTGCATTTGTTCTAATTAACCAACATTGGTACATAATTATTATCCAAAGTCCATAGTTCATTCAGACTTCCTTAGTTTTTAGCCTAATACCCCTTTTCTGTCCTAGGCTCTCACCCAGGATACCATGTTACATTTCATGGTCATGGCTCCTTAAGCTCCTCTTGGCTGTGAGAGTTAGGGTGCCCTTTTTGGCTTCTTGCTTTCTCTACTCCCTAAGGATGAATCTCTCCTCACCATTTCCACCAGCAAACTTCCATTTGACTTTAAACACTCAGTTCAAGTATAACCTCCTCTGGGAAACGTTTGCTGACCCACCTCTCCCCCAGCCTGGTTTACAGACCCTGCTCCTTGGCTTCCCACACTTACCAGCTGTGTTGCAAGTATCTGGAACTTGTCTGTCTCTCTCCCAGACTTCAAGCTCCCTGAGGAGCTTGACTCATGTCTGCAGTTGCATGGCTCAGTCCAGGGCCTGGCAGAGGTAAGCATTCAGCAGAGATTGGCAAAAAGAAAGTGAGTGCTCAGGCTGTGGCTTTGTGCCTCTTACAGTCAAGGCCAGTTATTCTCCCTCTCCAGGCCCAGATCAAGTGTTGCCTCCCGCAGGAACTTCCTCTGACCAATTCTGCCCCTCAGTGCTGGGAGGTCTGAGGCTCCTTGGGGGTTTAGCCTCTCTAGAGAGGGCAGGCTGCTGTCCTCTCAGCCATGTGGACGCCAGTCTGGTCAGGTCACCTGATGCATTCATGATCTCATTTGACCCTGAAAGGAGTTCTTGTAATCCTCATTATACGCATGAGAACACGGAGGACCACAGAGGTAAAGTGTTTATACCAGAGGTCACACAGCCGGTAAATGGGTTGAGACTTGAACCCAGGCTTTTGTGACTCACTCTCAAGCCTGGGCTCTTCCCACTGTTTCTGCATGAAAAACAGGAGACCTAACACCGAACATCAATTAAGAGCCAACCCTTTATATCCTAGCCTCCTCCGCAGGGATTGTTTGAAACAGGGCTCCAGGCTGAACCCTTCAGTTTTCTCAGGTAGGAGTAGAGAAAGTGATATGGGAAGTAAGAGAGAAGAGAAAGAGTGAATAGAGAAAATCAGAGGAGATTCTAAGGTTGGACATTGTAAGCAGAGAAAATGCTCTCTCAAAATAGGGTCCTCCCCCACTGGCCTTGTTGCTGTGTCAACTGATTGAGCCCAAAGCCTGGCCTGGAAATTTACCACCAGCTGAGGCATAATTAGCCCTTTAATTTCCTTCCAGAGGAAGTTTGCTCAGCAGTTACCAGCCTTGCTTTCTCGGGCTCCTCCCTCCTTGCACTTTCCTACACCTCCAGCTTCTCCGGGAATCTGAGGCTTGTCCTGGGTGTGGCATGGGGACGGAATGCACACAATTCTGTCTTATGGAGGGCAACAGTAAATCGAATGAGCATGGCTAATGGTTATACAGAGCTTCACAGCTGTCCAAGCGCTGTCACAACACTTATCTCATTGTATCCTCCCAACAACACCCAGAAAAGGAAATTATTATCAACTCCGTTTTGCAGCTAATGAATCAGCTCAGAAAGTCAGATGCCAGGTCATATGCCAGGAAGTGGCAGAGCTGGAATTTGAACTTAAATTTGCTTGTCTCTCAACAGTGCCCACTTATTGAATGTGTATGGTGCTTAATTAAATGACACACAAGTGCAGAAGGAACACTGAAAATGAGGGGAGTGATAGGAATGAGGATTTAAAGAGATTTCTTTGAGGAAGTAATCCTAACTCTTGAAATGGGAACAGAAGTGGATGCTAAGGTATAGAATTAAAAAAAAAAATTGTCTTATTCCCAAAGGATTTTAAAGTGGCAAAGATTAAACAGAAGGAGAGACGTCTTTTTTTTTCTTTTTCTTATGTGGTTCTAACTCTAACCTGATTTTGTTTCTCCTTGGATGCTACTCCAAATTACTTCCCAGCAGTTCAGTCAATCCTAGGAAAGAAACAAAAGACTAGAAGAGTTTATAGGCTTGTGGAGGAGACAAATATCTTGGCAATTCATCCAGTTTTTCATTAGAAAGGGTTAGAATGGGGTTAGGAAGGTTGTGAAGTCAGACTGTCTAGTACAGAACTTTACCAGCTATATGACCTTAGGCAAATATTTAACCTCAGCAACTTCATCTGTAAAATGGGTAAGATAATGGAACCTCTCTTGGGAAGTTAAGAATTAGCACAGTGCTAGCCACACTCTATGTCTCAACAATGGGAAGCCAGTCACTACTTCTGTCTGTGGGTATTGGGAAAAATGCGAATCATAGAGGAGGAAGCAGTTGAACTCAGTTCTGAGTGGTAAGTAGTAACTGGTTCATCAGTAGAGGGATCAGGCTAGTCCAGGCAGAGGGAACGGCATAAGCAAAGCACAGAGATTTTGCAGAACACAATGCTTGGGACTTGGAGAACAGCCCAGGGTGGTAAGGACTTGGGGAGAAAGAATAAGTGAAACTGTCGGTTAGGAAACTCTGGCATCCTGAAAAGCATTATAGCACCGGAGTCAAACTCCTAGCGCCGACATTTGCTAAACCGAGCAGGTACTTAACTTCCTTGTGCCTCAGTTTCTTTGTCCTACCCACCTCAAAGAACTGATTGTGAGAATTGATGAAGTAACACAATTCATGTTAGCAGTTATTATTATTATTACTATTTATCCTAACTCCTTAGAACTACAAGAGGCCGTAAAAGTCATCTAGTTTAATATCCCTATTTTAACATGAGAAACGCAAGGCCCAGAGTGGGGGCGTTATTCATAAGCACACTCTGCCCCACCCCCAGCAAGTTAGTGGTAGAATGAAATCATACCCAGGCTTCCTGACCCAGCCTATGTCAATAGTAAGTGGCTCCCTTACTATTATTGTCAGGCTGCTTCTAACTGACAGATTCCCTTCCTCCTCTCAGATGAATGTCTCCCCTCCCTTGTAAATAAATTTCAAGGCACTTGCTTTGTGGAGCTGAATGTTTATCCTATTTTTAGACAGATGGCACCTGTATGCAAATGATCCTCAGGGAATTTGTTTGCTATGGTGACTCGGGCCAACTCCCAAAAGAAAGCAGCTGTGAGACCAAAAAAACAGCAGAGCCCAGGGTAGGATGGAGTTCCTGGACTATCTTTCCAGTTAATTCTCAGAAGTCCTGGGAATTTCCTTCTAATCTCTTACCTACCCCGTATATGTTAACTCCTGTGTCTGGAAATGAGTTCATAAGTAGATCCCTGGGCCAGGCTCAAAGCTGAGGTTTTGGGCTTTGAAATGTTATATGAGAAGGTGCTGTGGAACTTAGGTAGACATTCACATCAGCTATGGCATTGGCTCAAGTCTGGGGGAAATGTTTTTTACTATCAGGAAAATGGAAGTAATGTGGGGGGTTGGAGGGAGGTAGACAACTTTATCAGGCAACTCAGTGGTTCTGCCCTGCAGAGCTGGAGAGAACTGGGACACAGGAGATGACAAAAAAGGTGGGGAGAGCAAGGCCTCAAATACATCTCCCAAAGTTCAACTACCTTAACCCTTGGCATAAGCAACAGTGACCCCATCCTCAATGGCCTCACCATTTAACACACATTTACTGAATGTCCTCCAGGCAATAAGCCCCATGGGACACCATTAAACGCCTCCCTGTGGCTCTCTGTTCTCTGTAGGACAATGTCCAAGCACCTGGTGTGGCATTCAAGACCCCCATGATCTAGCTCCAGCCTTACTTCCTACCTACTTCCTCCTAGTATTTTAAGAGAAAATGGGTTTGGCAACCCTGATGCTAAATTTGTTTCAGAAGTCTAAAACACTATCAATTATAACATACATCCTTATTTCAGAGATGCTAAAATATAAACAATGGAAAATCTTAGAATCCATAACATATTGTATTTTATACTCTAGTAAAAATAAAACTGCTTGTGCTCTTCCCAGGTGCTGTGCTTTTTTGAGCCTTACTAATTTTTTTCTTTTTCACTGTTTATTATGGGAAATTTCCAACAAGGCCTTGAGTAGGGAAACTAAATAGTTCATGCACTCCATCAACCATCCACAACAATTACAACTTATGGCTTGTGCTCCATGTTTTTCAAATAGTCCCTTCTCCCTATGCTATCTACTGTAATAAAAGAGTAATATGCAAATTAAGCATCACTCCGAGACACCTAAGCCATGCCCACCAGCCAAACCACGCCCCCAGCCAATCAGAGCGGCTGTATGCAAATTAACCCAGCCAAGATGGAGGCCAGCAGCCACAGAGCTAGAGCAAACAGGAGGCTTCTGTTGCACGAGTGATGGAGGAAACTGCCTGCCTAGACCAGCTGGGCCTCTGCTCAAGGTAACAAAGTTTCAATTATAGAAGCCATGGAGCTGAAGCAAACAGGAGACTTCGTTGCCTGCCTAGGCCTCTGCTCAAGGCAACAAAGTTTCAATTATAGAAGATAAATAAACCCCAGAAACCTGACTCCAGCCAGCCTTGCTGGGACCTTGGGTCAATAGGAGCTGTGAGCAGCCTGAAAATGGCCCTCAGTCCCTCACCCAAGCTGCCCAGGCACCCCAATAGGGACCCGAACCCTGAAGAGACTGTGAGCAGCCTGAAAACGGCCCTCAGACCCTCACCCAGACTGCCTAGACACCTCAGTAGGGACCCAAACCCTGAAGAGACTGTGGGCAGCCTGAAAACGGCCCTCAACCCCCTCACCCAGGCTGGCCACACTCCCATGGAGTGAGGGTTCCCACTGGGGGGCTTGGCCAGCCTGCAAACAGCCATCAGCCTCTCACCCAGGCTGGCCAGGCATGCCAGTAGGTGAACATCCCCCAAGGGGTCCCAGACTGCAAGAGGGCACAGGCTGGGCTGAAGGACCCCCCTGAGTGCACAAATTTTTGTGCACTGGACCCCTAGTTAATAATAATAGAAATTGCCAGTTCTTACTATGGCTTTCGTTTTTCTTAATTATAAAAGTAATATATGCTCAATTAAAAAATACTTTGACATTAGAGCCAAGCATAAAGAAGAAAACATTATTGACTTGATTGGTTTCTTACCACTGTCTTTTCTGAAATTTTGACATAGTTTAGGTCATACTGTACATTCCATTTTATGTCCTATTTTTTTTATGTAACATTATAGGTATAGCTAACATTGTAAGAAAATCTTTATGAATATGCTTTAAATGACTTTACCATATTTTATAGGGAGGACGCGCCATATTCATTCATTAATATTTGCTGCAATGACCATGTGTTGGGCACTCTAACTGGTGGCATAAGAAAGAGGCACAATCTCTAGCCTCTCAAAGCTTAGTTGTTTTCCATTGTTGGAACTTTAAACTATTTCTCAATTTGGGGCTGTTGTGAATCATGTTGCAGTGATCATCACAGTGATCATCCTTGTGTGTAAAACATTTCCTAGTTTTCAGGTTCTTTAGACAGATTTTCCATAGTGAAATTTATATTTTACTCTCCCTTTGCCAGCTTCAAATGCATCTAATTCAGTAGGTAAAAGATGGTATCTTATAATTTCAAACTGTATTTCTCTTATTACTTATTGAACAATCATTTATATATTTATTAACCTTGTTTTCTGTGAACTGATAAGGGTCCTATTAGTATCACCCAGCAATTTCTTAATACAAATCCTGACTCTCATTTCCTTTTACTTGCTGTGACCTAGGAGTGTATTAAATATAATCTTGTTCCAAGCTTCTCTTTTTCCTTCTGGCCCTCTCCCACCCTACTTCTTCCCCCACCTCTTCTTGTCTTGAAGGGGAATTGGGTGAGTCACATAAATGATACAGCAGGTGGTAAATTAAATGAATTCCCCAGAGAGACTTCTCAGAATGCTCAATTGGAGGCAAAACGAGTACAGAGGAAATAGGTTGGCAACTCTGATGCTAAATTTGTCCATGCCAAAGCAATGGAGTGTTATGAGTGATGGTTCACTCTGCAGGTACTTTAAAATACTTGCTATGTGCCCAACTCAAGGGCACATAACTAGTAACTGGTAGATCCTCTGCTGGGTACTGATGAGGGCTTATTAGCTGGAGAAGGTACAAATGAAATATGTTATAATTAATTAGAGGCCCAGTGCATAAAATTCATGCATGGGGTAGGGGGGGGAGGTGTCTCTCAGCCTCTCCTGCACCCTTTCCAATCTGGGACCCCTTGGGACATGTTCGACTGCCAGCAGTTCGGGCCTAAATCAGCAGTCAGACATTCCTCTCATGAACCAGTACTACTGGCTCCTCTCCTGCCTGCCTGCCTGATTGCCCCAACTGCTTCTGCCTACCAGCCTGATCGCCCCCTAACTGCTCTCTGCTGGCCTGATTGCCCCCAACTGCCCTCCCCTGCTGGCTTGATTGCTCCCAACTGCCTTCTCCTGCCAGCCTGGTCACCTCAACTTCCCTCCCCTGCACCCCTGGTCACCCCCAACTGCCCCCCGCCACTGGCCTGGTGGCCACACAGCCTGCTGTTCAGTAGTTTGGTCGTCCCTCATTAATCCCCCTGCCGGCCTGGTTGCCCCAGGCAGCCTGCTGTTTGGTCGTTATTGTGATGGTGTCCTGGACAATTTGCATATCCCTCTATTATTAGTATAGATAGTCAATTATGTACATGTTAGAGGCACACAGACTCAGTGGAGATGTCAAGCAGACCTTTGGAAATTTACACCTGAAACTTGGAAGTGAGGGGCCCAGCGGGGATAAGGAGCCTGTGTGAAGGACAAGACAGGAGCAGGGGAAGATGAAGGGAAAGAACTGATGAAATTAGGTTTCACAGAAGTTGAAGAAAAGAGAGGCTTCCAGGAGAGGAGTGTGTATTTGGGCATATCATCTTTGTTGTTTAGCGCATATGTTATCTATCCTTTTCTCATTCATTCATTACTCTGTTCATTCAATATTTTTAAAATACCTGCCAGGTGCCAGGCATTGCTGATGGTTCAGAAATCAAAGTCATACTCCCTAACCCACTATCTAAATGAGGAAACATAGATTAGAGTGGAAACAAATCCCTGATCTACGTGCCATGGATCATTCACTCAAAACATAGATATTGAACACCTAAAATATGCCAAATACCTTAAGGAGCAATGAAAGGAAGCTCCATGCTCTTTAGTTTACATACCTGAAGTAAAATGTAGTACCTGTGTCTTAGTGGAAATCAATTGTCATATCTGTGAGAAGTTGTTTTTTTTTTTAATATCTTTATTGTTCATATTGTTACAGTTGTTCCTCTTTTTTCCCCCATAGCTCCCCTCCTCCCAGTTCCCACCCCACCCTCTGTCCCCCTCCCCCCCCCCGTCCTCATCCATAGGTGTACAATCATTGTCCATTCTCTTCCCACACCCCCAACACCCTTTACCCCTGAAAATTGTCAGTCCACTCCCTTTCTATGCCTCTGATTCTATTCTATTCACCAGTTTATTCTGTTCATCAGATTTCTTATTCACTTGATTTTTAGATTCACTTGTTGATAGATATGTATTTGTTGTTCATAATT
>PVJC01020367.1:0-29255 GCA_004026665.1 Murina feae
CCCCACCCAACCCTCCCATCGCTTCCCCACCCCCACGCCAACCATCACCATGCCATCTCTCTCCGGCCCACCCCCACATCTTGCTCACCCTGCCGCTGGCACTGCACTGGCCTCCAGGGCTGCGGCTGCCATCTTGCCTGAGCTAATTTGCATACAGCCATTCTGATTGGCTAGTGGGCGTGGCTTACCCCGTCCCGGAGAAACGGTTAATTTTAATATTTTGCTTTTATTAGTTAAGATAGCTTTCGGTTTATTTCTTGGCACAGAATAAATGACTAAGAGATGATGATGATGATGAATCTTTCCACTATATATATATAGTAGCAGCAAATTCATCACTTTTGTTAACAAATACAATCATATGCACACCATTTTGCAGATTTATTTTTTTAACATATTTTATTGAGCTTTTACAGAGAGGAAGGGAAAGGGATAGAGAATTAGAAACATCGATGAGAGAGAACATCGATCAGCTGCCTCCTGCACACCCCCTACTGGGGATGTGCCCACAACCAAGGTACATGCCCTTGACCAGAATTGAACCTGGGACCTTTCAGTCTGTAGCCGACTCTCTATCCATTGAGCCAAACCAGTTAGGGTTGCAGATTTATTTTTTATTGTTTAATGTATCTTACGCCTTTTTCTATGTTAGCATATAAAGGTCTGCAATGGGATCATACCATTGTGGGATGGACCATTGATTAACATTTAAGATCTCTTGGTGTCTTTATTATTATACATAATACTGAAATGAACATTCTTGTATGCAATATACAAAGGATATAAAGTTTGTTTTTGCTTTTTTTTTTTAAAGCAGAAAGAACTTCTAACCACTTCACTGTCAGTGTTAACTTTTTTATTTCAAACTACCTCTGTCCACTAGGCCTCCTCACTTTTTTATTTCATCTTAGTCAGGCAGTTGATGGGATACAAAGGAAAGGTTGTTAACTTTCATACTTTTGGTTTTCTACAGTTAAGCAATGGGCAATAAATCATAATTCTGAAAGAAATGTATGAGAGCAAGTAAGTGTAAATACCATACCACAGTCTCAGAACAGAAAATATATTTAGTGTGCTTAGCAAATGTAAGAACCCAGCCTAAGCAGGCATTCTGAGTGTGGACATGATCCTAAGGGATTTCAGAAGGAGAGGAAATTGGGACTAAGGCTTCAAAAATATAATTTTGAAATTAGAGTAGTAAACCTCTTTGAAAACTCTATTCAGTTACTATAACTATGAAGGCTAATAACATCAAACCAGCTCATCTTAGATAATACAAGGTCCTGTGGCATATTTTTTCTTCAGAGTAAAAGACCATGAAGTCACTCTGCTTTGTTAAGAAACCTGGTGGGAGTAGAGAAAAATTGTAATAAGCGTATAGCTACTCTGACAGTTGAGTAATAAATATTAAGCATTACTTTATAGGCATGAGTAAGTATAACACCTTCACAGGCTGTTTCTGTAACATATGGACTGTTAAGTGCTTCAAACATATAATTTGTTTGTTTTTGCAGCTCATAGTTTAACGTAATGAAGCACTATTGAGTTGAATAACTAGACAAGAAACTCCTCAGTTATGGGAAATTATATTCTGAATTAATGAATTGCAAATTGTAAGCCAATCCAACTCCCATAAATATTATGAGAAAAGAAGTAGCACTACTACCTACACAAATTTTCAAGGCAAAATTATTCTGTGACGAGAAAAAGATTTAAAGCACAATTAAGGTTCCTAAAATATAAGCACTTAAGAAGAAACCCACCATATGTTTAAAATTACCCGGGAGTGCATTTATGATCTGTGATAAGTATATATTTTCTGGAATGCAGAAAACCTCTTTAAATATTTTCTGTTTTATTTTTATGACATTATTGTGCAATTTACCTCTAGCAATTCATAATGAGCTTTAAAATTTCAAAATAAAAATAAAGATTTTTATTCTGTGTCTGTGATAGTTATTTCACTTTACATGGAAAATACTAATTCATTGGTAAAGATGCAAATAACTTAAAATGACTGAATTAACAAGGTGTATTCTGGGAACATTTTGTTAACACAGCTCTAAGATGCAAGTACTAAGTTTTATTTGAGTTGAATGTTAACTAATTTAGTAAATGATGATCTTGTGAATGGTCAAAAGTCTATAGATGCATAAAATCATTAAGAAAAAAAAATCTGTAATTTTAATGAATCATTTTCTAAAAATTGGTTTAGGAGTCCAAAATATAGACACAACACAATAAATAGTGGAGGGCACTGAATCTGGAGTCAGAAGTGTTGAAATCCAAACTGGCTGCATCTCAAAATAATCATAGAACCCTGGGCAAGTGTTATGCAAAAAAAAAAGGCAAAAAGGTTTCATAGTCTAATAATTTAGGAAATCTGAGATTAACATGAGTACCAGACAGAAATAGAGATGGGTAGTGGGAGAGAGATTTCTCAGAGACTTGAGTAAAGAGGGAATCATTTCTGCCAGTAACCTCTGTTGACCTTGGAGCCCTTCCTGCCCCCTTTTTAAATGAAACATGTGGAGAACACTCATGGGGAAAGGTCATTCCAGACACAAGGAAACTCTGGTCGTTTTACAGTTAGGGTGTGAAAGTGTACAGTGTAGAAGACTCAGTGGGGCAAAGCTGCTGCAGAATTGATGGGATTCAAAACTTCTCAAGGATGATTCTAGCTAAGTGTTCCTCTTTGCTTCCTATACATTTACTTAGTACTAGAGGCCCTGGTCTGTGGGGATTGGGATCGGCTAAAACCAGCTCTCTGACATCCCACAAGGGGTTCCAGATGGCAAGAGGACAGTTCTCAGGTGATGGACCCTGGAATCGGGCTACCTCCTGTCTGGTTCTGGGCGCACCACCTGAGAACCACAGCTACCAAGACTGTAGCTCAGCAGCTCCTGTGTTGACCATCTGCCCCCTGGTGGTCATTGCATGTCATAGCTACCGGTTGAATGGTTGGATGGTCACTTAGGCTTTTATATAGGCATCCTCAAACTACGGTCCGCAGGCCACATGCCAGGTGTTTTTGCCCCTGCTGCCTGTCCTGCTTAAAATAAGATATGTGCAGTGTGCTAGGAATTGGTTCATAGTTTTTTTTAAAAAACTATAGTCTGGCCCTCCAGCAGTCTGAGGGACAGTGAACTGGCCCCTTGTTTAAAAAGTTTGAGGACCCTGCTTTTATATATATACAGATAGGATCAGAGTAGTCCTAGTTCCCTGAAACTACTGGTATTTCTCACATGTTCAGGGCTAACACCAAAGTGACAAAGGAATGACATGTTTTCATCAAAGTTTGCTTCTTCCTTTTCAATATGTGTAAGCTTTGAAAGTTCTTGTCATCAGGATTCTCATCATCCCTGAGTGTTCTAGTCTTAACCAAGACACTGGGGTCTTGTGGAAACTCCCTGAAGAGGTTTTTTTGTTTGTTTGTTTGTTTTTTACCTAGAACTCATTTTCATTACCTTTAAAACGAGGAAGGTAAAGAGACCCTAAGATCTCTTCCATCTCTAATGATCTTTATGGAATCACAGGACCACATCCTCTCCCCAGCCTCTGGGTCTCCTACAGCTATTAATGTTGGCCCCACCTCTCTCTTCTAAATTAGACAGTAAAGTCAAGAGTATTGTTTCCAGATTTATTCGAAAGGTACAGCATTTACATTGCACAAAGACCAATTTTTTTCTCTGATTAATTTTTATAAACTAGCTAATTTGTCACTTTGTCAAATGATGAAATAAAGTAAATTGTAGAAACCCACCAAACACCTGATCAAACCCCAACCTATGAATGTTTTCTAAATGTAAACAGACTATTTTGTAGAGTTGGTTCTAAAATTCAATAAACATGGTGGGCAGAAAAAATTGGAAAATAACTGCAAATAAAATAAAATTGCAAAGATTCAGATATCTTTTAAGTATTTTATCAGATGTTGATCTTCCTGTACTGTTGACTTGAAGCATTATTATTCCTATGAAATGTTGAATCTCATTCTGGGACTTGAGGAGCTCAATTGTGATTTGTTTGAAAGATATTGAGTACCTCCTGTGAATCAGACACTCAACAACGAAGGAAGAGGGATACAAGAATTAGAAAATGACCCTTTGACTCTGTCTGGATTTCCACGTTAGTAAAGAAACAGTATATACCCAGCATATAGATACTAACCAGTGACCCCCTTCCCCCAAATCTAAGTGCTTTAAAAACACATGGCCCCAAATAAAATTCTAACTTTTAAAGTTATACTGTGAAATAGCATATTATAAAAAGCACAACCAAAATATCATGACTTAAAAAATGTCACACTTATAAAAATTAAAAGCTAAATTGGAAAATCATAACAGGGAATGTAGTCATTTCCTCCCCCACATGTTATGTTGGTAAAAAGTGCTCACTCTTCTATTTTAATTTTAATATCAGTATTAATTCCTAGGTCTCACCTCGGATTGGTATGCCAGCCTGACCCTAAGACCTCTGTTTCCCTTTATAAAACAATTAAAACAGAGAACCTAAGTTTAATAAGAGCTTTTATAAATCCAGTTTTCCAGGTATGACTTCACAATGCAGGCCTTCACTTGTGTTTCACAGCGTGAGTGGGAACCCTTCCGTGATTATGTTTTGGAGGGGCAGAGGTTGGGAACGTAAATTTAGTATACCTAAAAAGAATATAAACAGCATCATCCCCTGAATGTTAAACCCATTAAAAGAACAAGGAGCATTTCATGGGTTACTGATAACAGTACCTCTGTCAGGGACAGCGGGCCAGATTGAAGCATAAATAGAGCCATTGTGTGCATTCCCGAATCCACAAAGCTATCCATCCTCACAACTGACCCACCTCCTGCCAAAGACAGGTAGACATAATGAATAGACAAAAGCAACCTTTTCTTTTTTTTGTTTGAGAGAGCCACACACACAAAACAAGTTATTAGGACATTAATCATCAGCTGAAAATAGCATTCCAGTTAAAAAAAAACACAGCAAAATCAAGGTACATATGCACTCCATAAAAACACTTGCAAAGTTCAACATGTATTACGATGTAGTTAAAAGCTAATATTTCTGAAGCTAAACTTTGAATTCTTTTTTATTTTCATAAAAGCAATAAAAATTTAGAAACAATTGAGTTCAAATACCCACCTATGAATGCTGTATTGCATACTAAATTTAGCTTAAAATTATAAGCATTAAATAATCTTTTAAAGATTGGGAATTTTTGACCCCTTCACCCCAAAGATAGCAAACCAAGGTTTAGAAAACCTGGTTGATGGCAGTGCTCAAAGATAATGCAGGCCCTCAGCTGCAACGTCAGCATTATTTCCTTTACAGGTGCTACCTGTCTCTCACTTAGGTAGACCCTAAGAAGGGCCACATGTACATACTTTGCAAGCTGTCTTAAAATGTAGTTCCCCTGGCATTCATGCCGAATGCCTCAGTTTTGTCTGTTTCTGTATTTTATTTATTCTTTAGAACCCTTTAAGCTCATAAACATGCCCATTAGTTTTACAAATTACCGCATTACTCATAAATGAGTTGTCCTCCCAATATAGCACATAACTTATTGTTTCATTTTATTAGACCATTTATAATAAAATTATGGTAAGTATTAAATAATCCTTAGAGAAGAAACATATTCATCATTTTAGCAAAGGCATAAGCGTTACATTTTCTCCTAAGGTACTTGTAGACAATTTATATTCAGAACATCATGCTATTTCTTGGAGAGGACTTCTGGGTTTTTATTTCCCTCTGTCTTACTTCCTCACTGGGTTTCGTATAAAAGCCTAAGCCATGTACAGTGTTTCTTATTTTCATAGTCTAAAGAAAAATGATTTGCTCCTTCCAAATCACATGAGATAGATTTAGTTTGTTCTTTAGGTGAGCAATTCAAGGTCAGCGTCAGAGCCTGAAATCGCATCTTCCCCCTGTCACCCACTCCTAACAGAAACATTGGCACCAACACGTGACCTTCAGAATAGCAGCAGCCTTCCTGTAAAATCCAATAGTGTTTTCCTCACAAACAAGAAATGTGGAGCCATAGACCTAAGCACGCTTTTAGATTCATTGAAATCGTACATATCTAGCTGAAACCAAAGGTGCCCTAAATCATGGGACACCCCAAAAATTCCTCCTTTTTTTTCTTTAGTATTCACAGATATGGAGCTACCAGGAGCCATCATACAGATTAGCCCCAACTAAGGAAAGCTAAAATGCCAAGATGAACAAAGAAAAAATCCAGTTAAGGCACACTGAATTAATTATATCTGAGATTTGACTTACACATTAGATGATTAAATACGTGCATTTGAGAGTCCCTGAAGGCAGGCTAGTTTCTTTAAATAATTGTCCAGGGCCTTTTGGCTAAAGTGACTTTCCCCACGTAGCTTGCTTTGGTTATCTTAATTTGTCAGTGTCTTTTTTTGTGCTTTCTTCATGCCTTATCTTTAATTTAATTCAATAAGCACTTTTTGGAGAACAAAATAGGCAGAGAACAGTGCTAGGGCTTACAGAGGAATGGAAAGTTGAAAAGTGGACCCCTCTTACCGTCCAAGAGTTGCCCTCCAATGCAGGAGACAAATTCACAAGACTAATGCATTGGTCATTGCACCAATAACTCCAGTCCCAACACAGATTTCTGTCATTTATTTTTGTTAAGATAGGAATTTATTAAATCAGATGCTGAGTTAGTAAGAACAGGTAGAGTTAGGAAAAATACCACCTTGCTTGCAGAATAGTAGGGAAACCAGATAAACAGCTGATTTCCAATACAGGATGATGAGCACTCAGGCACCCTTGTCCGGGGATGCTACAGAAGCACCAGGAGGGAGCTTGGGGCCTCCAGGAAGAGCTGGTTTCCGAGTTGAATCCTGAAAATTTGTGGTAATCAGAGAACTTCCGAAGTTAAGTAGTTTCCAAGCAGAACAGCTCTCTGAACCTCCAGTTGTCCCTGTCTTTTCAATGATAAAATCAAATTTCAATTTTCTCTCTTTCTCTCTCTTTTTAAATGATTTCATTCAGATGTATATTTCTCTGGTCCTTTTACTAAATTTTCCTTGAATTTTGGTATTCTATTATACCCTCCGGTATATAACTTCAAGAAATTTAAAAAAAAAACAATAAAAGACAGGATCAGAAGCAAAATGAAAGACAGGATCAGTACAAACCCTTGATGAGAACCAATCGAATAGTATTTACATAATGCAAAGTGTAGTACTGCAGTGCCTGATAGTTCCTTTGTGTATATTAGCATGTTATTCGGCTACAGTTAATATTTAGTTTTAATTTGAGTTGGTATATGTGAATTCTGTCACAATACACTAAAGTCAGTTATGGTTGGCTGTGGGGAGCTGGAAAACCACAGCTGCTTGTGAAATGTTAAAAGTATGTTTAAATTGAAACCAAGAGTAAATTGTTATGAAAAATAATGATTGTTATTAAAATAACAGATAAAGTTATTATTAAAAGTATTAATTAAGAAGCTACCATTTGTCTCCCATTTATCATGGGCCAGGGCTGTTGTGAGCATCCATACAATGGCTCATTTAATCCTCACAAAAACAGCTAGGAACTGCCATGTCCCATGCACAGATGATGTAACTGAAGCTCAAAGAATCCAGTGGCAGAACTGGGGTTGAAACTCAGATCTAAAGGCACTGCTTTCAATAATGTTGTTTAGAAATATGGTTTCTAGAATCTAAACAAAATGAACTGATAAACAAAATAGATCCAGAGACATAGAAGCACGAAACAGACTGTCAAAACTCAGAGAGAAGGCGGGGAAAGGTGGGTGGGTGGGTGAGAAGAGATCAACCAAAGAACCAACATGTATATATGCAGAACCCGTGGACACAGACATTAATGTGGTAAAGGCCTGGGATGAGTGCGTGTGTGGGGGGAGGTCAGTGGGGAAAAAAAGGGAGGACACCTGTAATAATTTTAACAATAAATTTAATAAAGAAAAGAAACAGTTTCTCTAACTAGATGCTGGCTCCAGGTCATCTGATACCTACAGAGGTAAGGGTGGTATTGGGGGAACGCCAATTTAGCAGAGTAGATTTGAAGTCCCAACACTTTGAAAGGCCAAAACTCAAAATGTTAGAGTTTGGAATGAGGAAAGTTTTATTAATAGAGAAGATGACAACTGAGAAGATGGGAGGCCTAATGGTGCCTCACATCCATCTTGCTCACTGGACTAGGTGAAGGGTTTTTAAGGAGCTAGGAAACAGGTGAGGTGTGCGGGAGTGCTGATGAGACAAGTTTTAATGGGAGGATCTTGGAACTTGGCTATAAAGGCCATCAACACCAGATCTTCCAGAGCAACGGACCCTTGGCTTCTGAAAGTGTTTCACTGTTCAAGTTTCGATCATGTTCAGGTCCTTTGATTCTGGGAGGGTGGGGTGCTGTGGCAAAACTCTGGTTTTGGGTGCAGCTGGAGGCCAAAGTTCTCTCCTCTGCTCATGCTTGGGGGCATGGTCCACAGTCCTGGTCTGCTATCCCTGAAAAATAACTTAGCCTCTCAACAAACAGGATAGGACCATTTTGAGCTGGCTCTGCAGCTACAATAAGTTAAAATTACACACTCACACACACACACACACAATATCAAACATGTTGAACAGAGAAAAGAAGCGGGATTTTTCTACAGTGATTTATTCACTATCAGCCAATGACCATTGAAGAGTATGCACTTAATAACCAAAGGGAGAGATACTACAGTCACTGGGTGAATGAAGGGAAAAAGTAAAAAACTCTCTTGCTAGTATGTTTCTCATTTTGATATCGGTTTTAAGTTGCAGTTGGAGAATTCTCACTAAAAACTATATTTTATTCTTTACCTCCCTTCTTTGTTGGTGTTACCACTGTAAAGAAAGCTTGTATTCTTTTTCTAAATATAATTCTGTATCCTACTGAAGTCTTATTGAATATCCTATTGCCTATACTATCTTCCCAGGATAGATGTTCTAGAAAGTGCTGTAATTGTTTTGTGGTGTTATTTTATGATCACCCCTGGTAGGATTTGGAATCTGTCCCTACACCATGTGAAGATACATTGGAAAGAATATACACCCAGACACACTAGGGGCGCAGTGCACAAAAATTTGTGCACTCGGGAGGGTCCCTCAGCCCGGCCTATGCCCTCTCACAGTCTGAAACTCCTTGGGGGATGTCCTGCCTGGCCAGCCTGGGTGAGGGGCTGAAGGCTGTTTTCAGGCTGGCCAAGCCCCCCAGTGGGGACCCTAACCCCATGGGGGAGTGGCCAGCCTGGGTGAGGGGCTGAGGGCTATTTGCAGGCTGGCCACAGCTCCCATTGACCCAAGGTCCCAGTGAGGCTGACTGGAAGCAGGTTTCTGGAGTTTATATAACTTCTATAATTCAAACTTTCTTGCCTTGGTCTCCCCCACCCCCTGCTCAAAGCCTGGATTGCCCCTGGCAATCCAAGGTCCCCACCCGGCAGGTTTCTGGGGTTTGTTTATCTTCTATAATTGAAACTTTGTAGCCTTGAGTAGAGCTCAGGGCCCGCAGGGCCCTGGATTCCTCCATTGCCTGGGACAACTCCAGCTCTGTGCCCGCCGCCATCTCAGGTGAGTTAATTTGCATATTTTCTCCTGATTGGTTGGTGGGCGTGGCTTGTGGGTGTAACTGAGTGATGGTTAATTTGCATATTACTCCTTTATTAGAATATATATATATATATATATTTTCCCCCCCCCTTGGCTTTGGATAGTGTTTAGAGGAAAAATCCAAAAGTTCAGAGTAAGGTTTTAAAGTGATGTATCAAAATAGGTAGTATGATTTGTGGGCCATTTTATTTTAGTGGGGAAATTGGGTGACTTATCAGCACACACATACACACATTTTATTTTAATAGGACATTGGATAGCTTATCAGCATACTAGTATATATACACATACCTTCTTGTCATTATAAAAATACTGTATGCTCTGATAAACATTTTGGAAAATATAGAAAAATACAAATAAAAGTATTCATAATCTTATAACACACATAAAGACACTGTTAATACTTTAGGATTTTCCCTTTTTAAAAATAAGTAATTCTGCTTTTGTAGCTAAACCAATTGATATTTAAAAGGGGAAGAGGATTTTTTTTTTGTTAACTAAAGTTGAATAGATTGAAACACTAACCAGCAAAACAGAACACTTTGAGACATTTAAACCAGGCATGCCTTGCTCTTCTTACTAAACCTGGCTTCATAGAGTATTATATATAAACATATATTTCTATCATATGTTTTTTATGTTATGCTATGCCACCTTATGTTCTATTATATGCTATTGTATGGATTTCTGTGACTAGACATCAAAATATGTCTGGGTAATACTATGTGAAATTGCTTAGATGCTAAGGACCATGTCTGTTTGCCTTTGCTTTGTTTTTATGGGTTTTTTAGTATTTTTCAAATCACCTCCACAGAATATGTAATATGGATTCAACAAATTTTCGTTGAATTAAATTGTCTTCTCCAAAACATCACTAGCAGCAAATATGATCCTTATTATGCTTTAGATCAGAGCAACACATTTCACATAATGAACAAAATGTGTGTCTCTAACAGCTCTGTCAGCAGCAAAAATCCAAAATAATTACACAGAAGAAATGAGCATTGGACTTATGTATTTTGCAATAAAAAGGTGCATTCTTTTGAAGTGATTTCTTTCTTAAAAATGATGTAATAACGGAAAGGGGGAACTGCTATTAAATCACAGCTCTGTGGAGGTGATCCAGTTTGCTTAGTTAATTCCTCCTCCTCTTCCCCCTCTCTGCTCTGATCACACCCACGTCTGACCCTGCCAATGTTAATAAGTGCTTCTATACCTTAAATGATCATGATTGAGCTTTAAAGATTCATCTAACGTGTTTAAAGGCTTTATTCAGATGCATGTAAAGCTTTAAATTCCTGATTGTTTTTTGTTTGTTTGTTTGTTTGTTTTCCTCCTATTCTTCTAGGAGACTTTCTGAATTTTGAAGTTTTCTTGAATATTTTGGTACTAAACACTGATTATCATTTGCAATAGTGTTCTTCCGGTGTTCTTTCTGCTTGTGCATCATAGGAATATTTTTGTTATTGGCTGATAACTTCTAAAATAAAAAATGTAAAAACAACACAATACAGTCAGCTAGACTTTCTAGTTTGTTCAAGATTATGTGTTTGTTTCTCTTTAGAGTGCTTTATAGGGAGATTTTTCCATATTACTTTTTATAGAACTTTTTATTACCAGTAAAGAGAGAAGTTATTTTATCTTAGGAGAATTTTTCATGGCTTTTATTTCAGCTTTAATTCAACTTATACTATGGTTTTAACAGTGTTTCTGTTAGGCAGCTACCTTTGCAAAGTATTTGATGTGGGCAATTTAGATTTTTATTATTATTTGTTCTTCTTTTAAATATATTTTATTGATTTTGTAAATAAAATATATTTTTAAAAAGGGAAAGGGAGAGGGATAGAGAGTTAGAAACATTGATGAGAGAGAAACATCAATCAGCTGCCTCCTGCACACCTTGTACTGGGTTTGTGCCTGCAACCAAGGTACATGCCCTTGACCGGAATCAAATCTGGGACCCTTCAGTCTGATGCTCTATCCACTGAGCCAAATGAGTTAGGGCTGTTCTTCATGTTTTTTTCATCACCATTTATTCACCCTATACCCTCTCTTCCATCCGCCCACTTCCTAACCCACTGTAGTCACCACACTGTTGCCTGTGTCCATGAGTTCTTTCTCTTTTTTGCTCAATCCCTTCACTCTCCCCAACACTCTTCCCCTCACCAGAGCTGTCTGCCTGCTCTCTGTCTATGAATCTGTCTCTATTTTGCTTGTTAGTTCAGTTTATTCATTAGATTCTACATATAAGTGAAATCATACAGTACTCTTCTTTTTCTGATTGGCTTATTTCACTTAGCATAATGCTCTCCAGGTCTATCCATGCTATCACAAAGGGTAATTTTCTTCCATTTTACAACTATTATTTCATTGTGTAAATGTACACATAGCTATTTTATCTACTGATGGACACTTGGGCTGCTTCCAAATCTTGGCTATTGTAAAGAATGCTGCAAGGAACATAGGGGTGCATACATTCTTTTGAATTAGTGTTTCGGGTTTCTTCAGATAAATTCCCAGAAGTGGGAGTGCTGGGTTATAAGACAATTCCATTTTTAATTCTTTGAGGTAACTCCTTATTGTTTTCCACAATGGCTGTACTATTCTGCATTCCCATCAACAGTATACAAGGGTTCCCTTTTATCCTCATCCTCGCCAACAATTGTTGTTGATTGATGATGGCCATTCTGACAGGTGTGAGGTGATATCTCATTGTAGTTTTAATTTACATTTCTCTGATGACTAGTGATTTTGAGCATCTTTTCATGTTTGTTGGCCATCTGTATGTCCTCTTTGGAGAAGTGCCTGTTCAGGTCCTTTGCCCGTTTTTTAATTGGGTTGTTTTGGATATTAACCCCTTATCACATGTATCAGCAAGTATGTTCTCCCTTTCAGTGGGTTGTCTTTTCTTTTCTTTTCTTTTTTTATAGTTTCCTTTGCTGTGAAAAAACTTTTTAGCTTGATGTAGTCCCATTTGTTTATTTTTTACACAATCTCAATTTTTAATATTATAATTAAACCTCAGACTATGCTTTTTGTCACTCTTTGGAATCATGACGTGTCTCCTGAATCTTCTTAGCTACCCTGATTATTAACTTTTAATTCTAAAGTCAGGAAATGCAGAGAGATGCCATTTGTGTGCTTCCCATTGTAGCCCTAGAAAATGAGTACAGCCCGAAGGCTCTTGATCTGGACACGACCTGTTGTCACAGCTGCTTTCAACTTGTCATAAATTTGTAGACATATATTTTGTTTCAACTGAAGCAAAGTTGTTAAAAGTTTAATTTTATCCTGATGTGGAAAAGAAGCAATTTCTTGGAGGAAATATGATTGTGTTATCATTCAAAATGTATACATACTCTTCTGTATGGAACCATTGCCCTGCTTACAGATGCATAAGAAAAAGACATTGGGAATCACCCAGCTGGTGGAAGGAAACAATGGTGTCTGTCTTCCCACCAGCAAACAAGCAGCTGTAACCAGGCCAGTGAAACCTGTAACATTGTGGTTGAAATAGAAGCGCTATCTATGTATATAAAAGCCAAGCGACCAAACAGTGGACCAACCACAATGACTAGTGGCTATGATGCATACTACAGCAGCCAACCAGCCTGATTGGGGGCGGGGCTGGCCAGCCAACCACCTGAGGCCCCTCCCCCTGCCAGCTCCTCCCCCTGCCAGCCCCACTCCTAATCACCCTACCCCCACCCTGATGCAGTCAGATGTCCAGGAGAGGTGTCCAGCACAACCACCATATTCCTGCATTCTCTCTCCACTGTTTACTACTAACGAGGGCAGTCACATCACACCACAGCCTCTCTTTAAAGGGTTTGCCAGCAGGGAACTAAATCGCATTACCTGTCTAGGGAGAGGCTTAGAAACGGAAGCTGTAAGTGTCCCTGACACTAAAGCGCCTTTGAAGCTTCAACTCATCCAAAAGCTAACAGCAAACATGTATACACCTTGCAAAGACCTTTGACATTAATAACTCCCCCTGGCTGGCCCAGCCCCAATCGGCCCCCCATCCTGATTGAGGGTGGGCCAGCCAGACCCCATCCATGCATGAATTCATGCACCAGGCCTCTAGTTGTTTTAATAACAGAGTGAGAATGTTAGTTTTTTTTCTTTTTTATAACCCCCAAATATGTATAGTCTGGGTTTATTTCCATGGATGGTCTAAGTCATCTATCCTGTATCCATGCAACTCAGCCTCTGCTCTTTGCCTCTTAGCTTTTTTAACACTCACACATAAACACACTGGAAATGAAATCCCCGTGCATCCATTTGCTAAGACTAATAGTCCCAAGCTTTTCTGTTCAGCTTTTAGTTCTTCTGTAGGACAAGGTCACTGTATATGTGAGTGCATGTGTGTGTGTGTGTGTGCATATGAGAGAGGGAGGGGGAGGGAGAGAGAGGGAGAAAGATGGGGAGGGACTTGACAGTCATATCTCTCTACAAACACTAGTTTTACCTAAAGGATATACTTTCAATCTTTTGAAGCATCTGTTCCCAGCAGGCAACCAAAAATAGGTGGATTGTTCTTTTATTCTTAAATCTATTTAATATAATTTGAAGTGATCTTTGAGGATATAAAGATAATGCCTAACTGATGTTAAGAGTCTCAATGTATGGAAAAAAAGACTGAGCAATTTTAACAGAACTCAAAATAGAAAGCAGAGTGTAAGCATTCAAATACCTACTTTTTAAAAACCAATTTACACATTTAAATTTATATAAAATCCCTAGGAACGACCCCAACACAAACTGAGGGGACAGAAAGATTTCTATGACTAAAGTTAATGACAGCTTTGGAGGGCCTGTAGCTCATGAGAAAAGCATAGTTTGAAGTTTTAACAAGAGGGAAAGTTCCTTGGAGGTTCTAGAGTTTGTTAATTTTGTTTATCACCTAAGAATAATGCCTAGCACCTGGTAAACACTCAACAAGACTTGTTAAATGACGGGGTGGACAAACAGATGGACAGATGGATAAAGTGCATTAGAATTGCAGCTTGGCCGTCTACCTACCACTCTCTCTATATAAAGCACCTTTTACATAGTTGATACTCATTGTGTAATTACTGTCACTGTCATTTTACGCTTGTCAGTTTGGAGTCATAGCACATCCTTAGGGAAAGTGTCCAATGATGAAGCATCTACATCTTACAGTAAACAGGAATATCAACAGTCATGTAGCCAAGCTACTTCAGCTTGTTTGTTTGGGAAGTAAGAACCAGAGAGTAATTGATTTGCCTAAGATCCCTTTCATTTGGTAGCATGAAAAGTGTAAGCTTTGTGTGATTTAGAAGTTATTGCCTGATGATTCTATGGGAAGTAATTTGTTCACCCAGCAAAATCTTATGATTTGTTTTCATAAATGAAATTTTCCACGTATGGGGGGGAATCTAAAGAGGATTAGGTCCTACTTCTAGGAGGTGAACAATTGAAGGAGGCACTCTTATGAATAAGTAAATATGTACTTCTAAAGAAAGGAATGTGCAGTAATTGATGTATGAACAAAGGACTGAATGAAGCAATTAACCTAACCTGGAGGTTTGGGGAGACCAAGTAAGTATTAAGCTGCTGATAGAAGGATCACAAGGTCTCTACAGTGTAAAAAGTCTGATAGCCAAGGTTTTAGGTGTAGCCAAAGTAAATAATTACAAAAGGATTAGAAGACATAAATTTAAATGAGCAACTAGCCAATACCATTTATTTAAAACTACATTGACATATGCAGGGGTGCACAGTTCTGCTGGTTCTGCTTCCTGGATGCTCACAGCATGACTCCCAATCGCGCTTTAATTTGTCCTCATCAGTTCTGTGTGGTAGAGTCTGCACATTCTCCGCTTTAGTATCCCACCCACTCAGCAGCGTGTCTGGCACATTGCAGACATGCAATAAATGTTTTCTTGAATTGACTTACACCCACCAACCAGTATATTAAAAACAGAAAATAAAAGATAAAAACAAGCTGTGTGATTTCCTCTCAACACAGTTGTAATTTACTATCTGGGACAGTCTCATCAATCCAACATTTATCTCCAGTCCTTGAGAGGATAATTTTCCTTCAACAATAATTATTAATACCTTTTACCAACTTGGGACCATAGCAAAATTGAACTTATAAAAAATGCCTGCCTTTTTTTTTCATCCTTGAAATAATTATACCTTTCAAAACACTATCTTTTTGGGTTTCCAGATGACAGTATTTTTCAAATTTCAGGTTGTAAAAGCTGAACCATTTTATCAATAATGTGCAAGATAGAGACATGTCCAAGGTTATTCAAGCAGGGTCATAAATCAACTCTTCAATGATATGTCTCCCAAGATTAAAAAAGAGAGATCATATAACATTTGGTAGATGGGAAGTCCCAAAGAAGTTGTCATACGTTAAAAATGATTCAAAAATGCAATTGCATAGATTTAGAGTAGTTACATTATCCGCTAGATCAAAAACCATTTTGATATAAAAACCATTTGGGTATAAAATAAGTGTTGATAATTATTTTAACATTTCAATTCAGCAAAATACATTCATGTTTTCATTTGCCAAATGAAGGAATAGGCTGGTTTGGCTCAATGGCTAGAGTGTCATCCCACAGACTGTAAGGTCTTAAGTTCAGTTCTGGTCAAGGGCAAGTACCTTGGTTACAGGCTCAGTTCCCAGCCCCTGTCAGGGCAGATGCGGGAGGCAACCAATTGATGTACCTCTTTCACATCGATATTTCTCTCTGTGTCTCTATCCCTCCATTCCATGCTCTCTAAAAAAATAAATCAATGGAAAAAAATCTTCATTTGAGGATTAACAAACAAACAAAAAAAAGAAAGATTGTATATAATTCCACTATTAATATAGGAAGGCAATAAAATATTGCAACTGAGTAATAATGTTTTTCATTTGTCCTTCAAATCTGCTTTGAACATTAATTTCATTCCTATTAATAGCAAGTTATTGCTTTAAATCTCCTAAAATCAATGTATGTTTCTAAAATGTGTACAAATAAATTTGAACACTACTAAATTTAAAATACAAAATAGCAGCCAGATGACACTAGCTAACATAAACTAGAAAACTGAAGTGATTTTAAAGACAATTTGCAAATAAAAAAATAGTTTTTCACTATTGTATTATCAAATCCTGCACTGCCTCTGACCCCTGCTCTAGATTTTGGCTTCTCCAGCTCATCTCTCCTTCTTTTTGTAATTCTTTTCAAATAGAAAGATGTTAAACTTACTTGCTACCACTTCTGCTAGTCCCATGCACAAGTGTTCCCAATACGTTGCTTAATTATTTCAGCTCAGCAGCATCATGAAAGCATGTGTGGCTCTATGCCTGGGTCAAGCCCCAAGGCTACCACTCAGTAGCTTAGTGAGCCTGGGCCAGTAATTTCAATACGTAAGCCTCAGTTTTACCATAAATGAAGTAAGACTTATAGGATTATCATGAGGGCTTCTAATAAGCTTTTTAAAATATATATATTTGTATTTATTTTAGAGAGAGGAAAGGAGAAGGAGAGAGACAAGCTAACATCAAATGGCTGCCTCCTTCACGCCCCTACTGGGGATGGAGCTTATGTGCCGGGAATCGAACCAACAGCCTCTTGGTTCCTAGGTCGATGCTCAAACACTGAGCCACACCAGCTTTTTAAAAATAAGCTTTTATTGGTATCATGGTTCAGCAATAATGCCTGTGCTATCTGCTTTGGTGTAAGCAGTGTGGCTCACTTAAATAGCACTGGAATGAGAATCAAATAAGCTTCGCTGGGCCCCAGCTCCATGACCCTGAGCAAGTCATTGATTTCAGGACTCCAGTTGTCTCCTCAGTACACTGAGGTGTGAATGGGATAACCTCAAAGGTCCCTTCCAGCTCCAAATTCTTTGTTCTGAATTCATTTTATGCTCTACATTTTTACTCAACATTCTGGTCAATCACTGGAATTGTAGCCATTTATCATTACAATATCATAAGTTATAGTATAAAAAAAAGGACCCATGAAACCTGGTCATGTGGTTGGAGCCAGAGAGAATTCAATTTGATATAAAGTCATTTTATTCAAGTGCTGCATGGCAAGGTTTCTGCTGAGTAGGGTATTTGAGTGGAGCACCTTGAGACCAATGTCACAGAAAATATTTCTGCAAATAATTAATGACGTGTGTATATATATTTCCAGCTACCCTGCTGGAGCCCAGTGATGTTTCACAGTGAATTAGTGGCCCTTACCCAGGTGCCCCACCATCCCCATACCTACTTTTATCATTGATCATTACCCTGAAATAAATCCAAATTAAATGTCATGAACCAGGATTGAAATTATGTGCCTTCAGTATTGAACCTTCTAATAGCAGTTATTTTTATTGAAGTATTAAAGCAATTGGCTTGAGTCATCTTGGAAACACTGCCTTCATATTTCAAATATGGTTAGGAGGCTGTCAGCACATATTATCGTGCACTTTTTTTTATTTGCTTATTAAATGATTTTTACCAGGAAAAACCCATTACAGGAAATATCTTGTTTACAAGGGTGTCCTGGGGATAGCAAATAGAAAGAAACATTTTACATTGAATTATAGAAATGAAATAAGCTGATTCAGCTAATAGAATCAATAGGAATATGAGACATTATTTTGCAAGTCAAAGACAACTGCAGTTTAATTTAACTGACAGATTTTCACTGTGGGATGTAAACATTGGCTAAAATATGCACTTGAAACTATAGTGATCACTGAGTGTTGTTTCAATACTTTGGTTTAGATGCCAATATTTAATGCTTCTTCAAAAGGTATTTTCTTTGCCTCACCCACCCAGAGAGAAAATGAAGCAGAAGCACTAAGTATGTTTGGTACATACTTAGAGGAGAGATTAAGGGAACAGGCATTGAGTGAGAGAGTTCTGGGTTCATCCCCTGGATATGTGGATGTTGGGTAGAGGTTTCACCTCTGGAGTCTCAATGACCTCATTTATAAAATAAAAGCAATAATAAAGCTGGAGTGATTACAGTTAAATGCTGAGATGTAAGTAAAACTTAGCAGGATGTCTGAGAAATTATTGAGTCAATGGAAACAGTACTACTGACACTACTGTTCAGCCTCCGAGTACAGGTCCTGGGAGAGTGAACCAACGATACACACTTTCTTTTTCCTAGTTCATTTTATTCACGTCTGATCTCTCACAAGGGACTGCAATGGACTGAAAGTTAAGGAAAGTTGTACTAATGGCAAAAAAAGACAAAATGTGGGTCCAAGACATCCTTTCAGTCATCTATGTTCCCATTTACCCTCATTGTGCTATTGGAGAAATACCCAGTGAGACAGCATCAAGTCCTGTGGCTCAAACCTTGACTAGCATCGAATATTCATTCCGAAGAATTCAGGATGAGGATCAGAGTGCCATGAACAAGCTAACACAGATGCACTTGTGATGTTCCCGCCCAGGAGAGCAGGCATGTGTCCGGCCCTGATTTCTATTGGGAATTTTAGAGGCAACTATTTAATTGCAAGCCAAAAAGATCCTACTTCTTTGACCCACCAGAGACTACATAACCTGGAACGTTAGCTTGTCAAACATGGCCGAGCTGTAGAAGTGGTCTTTCCCTGCCAGTGTACTTTGTACATTGACTGTGGCAATTCATGTGTTCAGTCTCTCTGAAAATTTCTTGCAGGTATTCTCTATCCACACTAGACTGAAACCTCCGAGGCTGGAGATCTTTCTAAATGTCACATTGCCCAGCACGCTCTCCCTCACTCCAAACAGACTTATAGTTTAGAGCGAGAATGTCAAACTCAAAGGCTAACAAGGGTCAAGTAAACTAGGTATGCAGCCCGCACGCTGCGAGTTTGACATGTTTGGTTTAGAGTAACAAAAAGCACATGGAATTCAAAGTCCCAGGTACTTGGTCGTACCCCCTTCCCAATGGCTTCCCAATAGCTTCCTTCTCATCTCAGAAAACAGTGCCACCAACCTCCAAGTAGTTCAAGGATGTAGTAAAGGTGGGTTCATCATGCAGATGCCCTCATCCTTCGTTCCATTAATCCAACCAATCACCCCCAGTACATCATGTTCTCTTAATAGTCTGGAATTGGTCCACTGAACTCCATAGGCCATTAGCCTATTTCACTCCACCATGGTTTCTTGCCTGCGTTACTGTAGCAGCCTTCTCACTCACTTTCCCACCCCTCCTCATCTCCCTAGCCTACTCTCTGATTTATAGCCAAGCACAATCATTTGTTGCTTCCACTCTGACAATCTCATCCTCTTTACTTCCACATGACATCTAAATTCTTTAGTATGTCTTACAAGTTTCTTCTTGTTCTGGCTCCTGCCCCCTATCCCCCACCTTTCCAGGTTCATTTCTCATCTCAACCTTCCCACCTCCTCCTAAGACATATTGAGATATTCTTAGTTCTTTAAATGCAATATACTTTTTCCATTTGAAGTTTCTCATCCTCTCCACCTGGCACATTTTCCCATCTCTGACCTCTGTTCTCTCTCTCCTTTTTGTTCTCTATCTAGGAAGGGAGAACAAAATTCCCACTCCCAATGCTGGTTCAGCTGCTGCTTTCAATGCCACAGCCTTTGGGTACCACCATGGATTAGGGATATTTTTCTAGACAAAGGAATGCCAAGTTGAAACACAAAGAATGAGTAAAATGCAATGAGTAGAGATGAGTAGACACACGCAAAAAAAGTTTATGAATGAGTGAATGAATGAATGAAAAGAATCATCAACAAATATGTCACTGAGACCCATGTTTTGTTGGACACTGCTCATTTTACAAGCATGTGGTAAAATATCTCGATATAAATACTTTTCTCCCTTTCTAGGAAGCTCCAAGAATTTTAAAATATATTATGATATCTCATTT
This sequence comes from Murina feae, assembly GCA_004026665.1. Taxonomy (NCBI): domain Eukaryota; kingdom Metazoa; phylum Chordata; class Mammalia; order Chiroptera; family Vespertilionidae; genus Murina; species Murina feae. Next base: position 20,487 of record PVJC01020367.1, read on the forward strand.
AATAGCATAAGGAAACCAAAACAACCTGGCCTTACAGTTGGAGCCACAACTCAAAAAGTAAAATGGAGGCTGGATTTGAATCAGAGCTTACTGGATGGGCTAATGCTGACTCTCACATCTAGAAAATCTTTGTGAAAATGAAATATATTAGGACGTGAGGGAAGTCAGGCAGGAGTACACACACACACACACACACACACACACACATGCATATACCAGGTAGCTGAAAGAATTAGATGAGCTGTTCTCTGTGAAAACCATATTTTTACCATAACTGAAAAAGATCTGTTATAAAGTGAACAACAGATTAAAACAGTAAAACCTTTTATATCTGTTCGCCTTGCCCCTTCATTGAAAGCAGTCCTGTCATGTTTTCCTACTCCCGTGGCTTCTCTCATAACTGAGCAGGATGCTACAGAAGTTGACAGTTGAAGGGCCTTGGTGAACCAGAATGTTTTTGCCACACAATAACTATGAATGTCTTTGGGCCTCAACAGTAATTTCTTTTGGCATTTAAAAAGCCAAAATGAAAGAGGAGCCAATAAACCTTGCCAGTCATGGAGACTGCAGATTCCAAGGATGCACTGGGAGCCCTATGAGGGCAAAGAGATATCTTTTTTTCTGTGTTTTTTTTTTTAATTTGATTAAGGTATTACATATGTGTCCTTATCCCCTCTTTGCCCCCTGCCCCCTCAATCCCATTCCTGTTCATGCCCTCACCCTCCTGGTGTCTTATATGCATGCATACAAGTCCTTTGGTGGACTTATATCTCCCCTTTCCCCCCACCCTCCCCTACCTTCCCTCTGAGGTTTGATGGTCTGTTTGATGCTTCTCTGTCTCTGGATCTGGTTTTGTTCATCAGTTTATGTTGTTCATTATATTCCACAAATGACGGAGATCATGTGATGTTTATCTTTCTCTGACTGGTTTATTTCACTTAGCATAATGCTCTTCAGCGTCATCCAAGCTGTTGCAAGTGGTAGGAGTCAAAGAGATACCTTTATCACAGCCAATATTGCCCATGTAGACAAACAACTAGAGCTCCTGCATAATAACATTTCCAGAGTCTTCCTTTAAAAGGGTACCACTAGCCAGGTTGGAGTGGCTCATAAAAGAAACAGCGCAGTTCATTGAGCGTCATCCTATGCACCAAAATGTTGCAGGTTCAGTTCCTGGTCAGGGCACATGCTGGTTTGATTCCCTGTCAGGTTCTGGAAGTCTGGGGTGGGGCCAAGTGTTTGCATTAACAAGCTCCTGGGTGATGCCAGTGCTGGTGGTGTGTGGACCACATTTTGGATATCAAGGGTCTAATCTGCATTTGATTCTTCTGCTATTACATGCCTTTCCTCTTTGTGACTATTAGGTTTTAAGAAATAACATGGCAAATGTTTTTCTACTACAAGGCATTTTAAGTAGTAAATAGAACACAAGCTTTGCAATGATTCTACCAGCTGCCAGCTACCAGCCAGGTGGTTCTTCAGAAAGTCACCCTTCTTCATTCTTTTCCATTAAGCTCCTGAGGCAATCAAATAAGTACAATATATCCATCTGTTTATGAAGAGTTGGTGTTCTGTGTTTATATGCAAGAGTCCTCTAACTTCACAGATTCGTGACTCACTGATTTTCTCAGTGAGAACCTGGCTTTGGTCTTTTCAATATTTGCTCTTATTCTATATAATAAAAGTGTAATATTTAAATTGATGGACAGCAGAACAACTGGAACACCTGAGGTCTCTCACCCTGGCCAGCCCCGCCCCCGAGCAAGTACCCCCAACCCCAGTCGGGGGCAGTGCTGGCTGGTAAACCACCTGAGGCCCATCATCCCGCCCAGCCCTGCCCACAACCCCTTGCCCCAGCCAGCTGGACCCCACCAGTGCATGAATTCATGCACTGGGCCTCTAGTTGATAATAATGATGAACTTTGTTTTATTAAGCAAAGGATGTGGAACTATTTACAAGGTGGGGAGAAAACTAATGAATGGAATTTGGCTTTCTTTGCTAGAATATTAATGATGGGGAAATGAAGGCAGTTGGTAATGGGTGGGTTGCTCAGGTGGCAATATTCATTAAGCTTTACTTTCCTCCCTCATATTTTCCACTGAGAAAATGATTTCTCCTTTCTCTGAACTCCTATTCCATTTATAGCTGCACAACACATAATTCATTTGAAATTGCAAAGGATCTTAGAAAATCAATAATTGAAAACTTTTTTTGCTTTTATTAATGTATTGATATGTTAACACATTGTGCAAATCACAAATCATATAGATTTCAGAACTCCTGAAGATGGGGATTGCATCTTCCATATAACTTAATGCATAGTAAATGCTTAGTAATTATTGGTTGCCTTGATCTGACTTTCATTAAAGTTAAATAGCTCTAGTTTTAAAATAGCAAGTTTTTGTTTTGTTTTGTTTTGTTGGGGGGGGGGGACATAAATTCCCCTAAGGGTGAATTTTTGTTGTTTAATTAGATAGTTAGATTGATACCTTAATGAGAATTGCAACATTGAACAAATGGAAGTTTTAATTTCCATTGGGAAATAGGATAATTGGGGGCGGGGGGGGTTGGAGGAGTAGGCCTGAAGATGTAGCAATATGTCTTAAGTGCCAGCCATGAAGCAAGCAATGTATTTGATGCTTTATACGTGTGGGGTTTTTTTCCCTTTAACTTCATCTCAGTAATGCTCTTCCTATTTTATGTCTTTACCTTATTTATTTGCCATTGAAGTAGATGTCATTTTTTATCATTAAAAATCCAGCTCTAGCACCGTATCTGTCATGTACTAAGCCTTTAAAACGATTTGATGAATGAATGAATAACTTTCTATTTATAGGTTGGGAGAGTGAGAAGTGGCAAGTTTCAGTAAATTGCCCATGATCGCCCAAGTCATGATTGACTGGACTGGGCTCAAACCCAATCTATTGTATAGTCTTCCATAGTAAGTCAGGGATTTAAAACATCCCACTAATGCCAATAGATCCCTGGGAAAGAAAAGGGGGCTGGGAAGAGGATAAACTTAATTGACATTGCAATTCTGCCTAAAGCCCTGGGAGTGTTGGAAATGTTCCTGAAACTCATCAACTCTACTAGCGCTGTACCTGCATGATTAAGGTTCACCTGCTGCACTAGGAGCCACGGGTCACCCCAATTTCTGAATTAAAACAAGCCACTGTAGATCCCTCTGTCAATAACTATCCTCCTCCACTGAATAAAGACAAAAAGAGGGTCAACAAAAGGATAAAGAAATAAAAGACAGAAAGAGGGACACAGGGGTGTCTATTGTAAATGAATTATGTCATACAATGGATCCTATTATATTTTTATTTCCACTGGACTTTATGTCACTTACCCTGCACTAGAGATAACAGACATTTTTCTTCTTCTTAGGCATAACCATAATGTATATACTGTTTTAAACTCAACAGCCATTATTTTGTGAGTTGGATTGTCTAATGGTGCCCTTGTATTAAATTTATTTATCTTTTTAATCCTCACCCGAGGACATGCTCAGAAAAAGAGAGAATGGGGAGGGGAGAGAGAGAGAGAGAGAGAGAGAGAGAGAGAGAGAAACATCAATTGGTTGCATTTGATTCTTATGTGCATAAAGATTGAGAAGCAGTAGTCTAAGAAGTTTCCACATCTCTGATTGTACACAATGTAACTCACAGAGTTGTACAGAGTAATAAATATATAAGAAGGCACTTTTTATATAAAAAGCAATACATAAATGTAAGACTTCATGAAAATAATAATTGTGCTCATTTATACTAACTCAACCATTTATGTTAAAATTTTGTCTTCCAATTGCATATAAATAACACACATAGCTGGAGTTTTCAGGAACTTAAAGGTGATCAAACTAGATTCAGTTCTGGAGTGAGGATCCAGATGAGATAATAGTTATATTAAGATGCCACTTTAACAAATATCCCATCACACAGATTACATTTAACTAGTTATAAGAGGATTTGTTACTTTTGATTTTTTTTCCTCACAGCTAATCTGCTCTCCAGGATTACTTTAAATAACATTGTTTGATTTCCACAGGTGTAACCATCATCATTTAAAGGATGATAATGTATAAAAGCAAAGAAATGAAGTAGCATGCCAAGGCCACATGGACAGTGACAGAGTTGGGAATAAACCCCATTTAGTCAAACATTAAGGAATCTTTGAGTTTTCCACATTTCTGCCATGTGCTCTATTTCAGGAAAAATGACAGTTATGGCCAAATGAAACCAGGCAACCCTAAGAAGGGCAGGGAGAAGCATGGCAAATTCTAACATTGCTGGACTGCTGAGAAGTGAGAGAACAGATTGGGGGAGCGATGGTCACCATGAAGACACCTCAGGAAGCTTACATATGTCAGAGAACAAGATATGGATCTAGATATGGAGGTGGGTGTGGATAGAGATACAGATACAGATATTTAGATACAGGTACAGATATAGGAATTGCAAATGCTAAATATATGATCCAACAGGCAAACCTGCAGAGTAGTGTTCCTGTGCTATCTACCCACCCACGCGCAGGCCCACAAAAGGATAGTATTGATGGTCACACCTCAGTGACAAAAGTTCAGGCATCTTCTCAGTTGCTACAAAGTCTTCCCCTTTGTGAGGCTGCTCAAATCATCTTTGCTCCAGGACAGATTGGTCCAGGGCTCCCAGTTAATACCAAGTAATTTGACTCAAGCAGTATGTGTGCCTATTTATATTCAGACCCATGCCAGAAGCTCCCAGAGGTGTGATAAAGTGTTGCTTTTGAAATGGACATAAAATATACATGGTTCTCATATTAACTACTGTGCATTTTTCTGGTTCCTATTACCAGATTGATAGTCATGGGTCTAAGTAATTAGGAGAACACTGGGGAAAGAGAATATCGTTAACATTTCAGAGCCTCAGATTAGTAGATTCCTTTCCAGGCCTTAATCAAATCAGATTGATTAAATTCAATTTTAGAAACCTGCCTGCCCTGGTTGCCTACTATGTGCAGGGAGCTGTGCTAGAAACAAGGGGACAGCCATGGATATAAGGGGGCCAGGAGAGTGTAGTGGATACACCCACAAAGAAAGAGCCTGAGGCCAGAGCCCTCGCTTCGGAGCTCAGCTCTGCCCCTCTCCTAAAGATTGGCCTGTTTCACCTTCCTGACCTCAGTCTCTTCATCTATGAAATGGGGGTTTGTCCCTTCTTCAGAAGGCTATTTAAAGAATTAACTACAGCACTACCTATAAGACTATAATTATAGTTCTAGTCTTCAAGGACTGGAATTTGTTGTCTAAGGAGGGAGACAGCTCAAAGGAAGATAAAATGAGCCATGGCTTTGGGAATCTAGAGAAGAAAGAGAACCTGGGAGCCGAACCAGAGGAGGCTTCAGGAGGGGGAAGACGCCCTTGCAGGCTTTAGAGTTTAAGGGATGGAGAGGGGAGAGGGGAAAGAGTCCTGGGAGGGGGCTCTAGATGCAGGATGAGAGAAATAAAGTCCCAGGGTATGTTGTCATTGTGGGGCAGGGCAGCGGTGGGGGGAGGGTGGGGGTAGAGTGGGGGCACAGCTAAGAGCAGCAGCAGCATGGAGGTATAAAGAAAATCAGTCAACAACTCAGGCTGGGAATCTAGTTGAGCTGTGGATACTTTCTAAGTGTCCCTAGCAATGTCAGGGAAGTGACTTTTCTGACTAGTGCCGTGACTTGGGAAGATCACCTTGCCCATAACGTGCACACTACATTAGAGGAATGATAACTGGAAGTCAGGAAGACAGCAGGCAGATGGTATTATTTCAATCAGGTGGGTCATACTGGAGGTATGGCTGGTATGGTGATGGCCAAACTAGAAGAGATGTGAAAGAAGATTGAGTGTGGAGGTAGCAGCAAAAGGAGAGTTGAGGGTAACTGAAGGTTCAACACTGGAAGACTGGGCTGAGATAGACAACACAGTGATCCAGAATGTAAGAAGTGCAACACCCTGTTCCCCACTGACCTGGGAATGCTGTGTTTTCTGCCCAAATCCTAAAGGCAGCCAGTTAGTTGGCTAATGATCAGTAAACTCAATTTTGCACCTGGGCCTTGGTTAAGAGTTTGCCTCAGAGTGTTAGAGAAATGATGTAGAACAGCTCCACAAAGTACTTATTCCATAATAACAAAATTATCAAGGGCCTTTTCTGTGATGCAAATGAGACACTAGCTATGAATCAGTATTCAAAAAAACTTAATAAATTATCTCAGCTGTTACTGGGATGGATATTTCTGGAGTGTCAATTAGACACAATTATAGTTTGAGTTGAATAATTACCCTTTCTTGTACATATTTTGATGATACTTTTTAAAAAACAGACTAATTCACAAAGAAAAGATGATAACTCACATGCTATTAACTCCTTTAAAGAGAACACAATTCATAAATGAAATGCCTAATTTAAAAGCAATTTAGGAAAACAATCCCAAGGATAAGCATTTAAAAATATAGCCTAACTCTTAGCAAACCGGGATTAAGGACAGAAGGAGGCAAAGGAGAATGTAACAAGGAAAAAGAGAAACAGGAAAGGGTAGCAAAGCATGGCAGATAGAGTATCTGGGGAAGAATAGAAAGGAAAAACAAAAATGAATGGGTGAGGGTAGACCCTGCACGCAGCAGGATCTCACTAAGCGATCATCTGTCTCTGAATGTACACATTTCCCTGAAACCCTTTTCATTCTTGTCCTTTGCTTTCCATTTCCTCAACCAGTTTCTCATCTTTTTAACTCCGAATTAAGAGATGGCTTTTGTAGGTTCCCTGTATCCCTTTCCCCCCCACATTTTCCCTTGTTCTGTATCCTGTGGTCACATTAATGTTCCCCAAACATCTCTTTTATTAATTCAATTTTAAATTCCCAAATCCTGTCTGCCTTCCACATTGGTCTAATGGAGACTAGGATTTTATAATCCTTCAAAAACATAGCCCCTTGCACTTGAAACCATGAGTGGGAGGTGAGATGCTCGTGAAGACCACAAACATGGTCAGACAGGTCAGGGTTCACACACGGCAACCATTTTCTAGTAAAATCTATTAACTCGTGCATAAAATAAGGATAATTTTAAGCCCCAGTACATGTAGCTATCACTTGCATTCTTATCTTCATTATCATCCCCTAATACTATTCATCTCTACTCAGTACCATCCAGGTGTTCCCCAGCAGGGCACCACAGCCCTTACTCCCACCTGCAGATATGTGCTTATGCACCCCACCCCCCCCACCCCCGACGACCTATAATGTAAATCTTGGGAGACATCTGTGCAGATATACACATACCAATTTGGAGATAACAAACAGTAGCAAAATGATAGAGCTTGAGTTTTGGAATCAGAAGGATTTGGGTAGAACCTTCACGTCAATTCTAGCTGTGGGACTTGAACACATTACTCATTCTGAGTCTGTGTAATAATTATTCAACTAATAAATATCTAATATAATAAAAGAGTAATATGCAAATTAACCATCACTCTGAGACATCTAAGCCACACTCACCAGTCAATCAGCTGCTGTATGCAAATTAACCCAGCCAAGATGGCAGCCATGGAGCTAGAGCAAACAGGAGGCTTCCTTTGCACCAGCAATGGAGTTGAAACTGCCTGTCTAGGCTGGCCGGGCCTCTGCTCAAGGCAACAATGTTTCAATTATAGAAGCCACGGAGCTGAAGCAAACAGGAGGCTTTGTTGCCTGACTAGGACTCTGCTCAAGGCAATGAAGTTTCAATTATAGAATATAAATAAACCCCAGAACCTGATTCCAGCCAGCCTACTGGGACACTGAGTCAATGGGAGCTATGGGAAGCCTGAAAAAGGCCTTCAGCCCCTCACCCAGGCTGGCCACACCCCCATGGGGTCAGGGTCCCCACTGGGGGGCTTGGCCAGCCTGCAAACAGCCATCAGCCCCTCACCCAGGCTGGCCAGGCACACCATCAGGTGGACATCCCCTGAGGGGTCTCAGACTGTGAGAGGGCACAGGCCGGGCTGAGGGACCTCCCCCACCCCCAAGTGCACAAATTTTTGTGCACTGGGTCCCTAGTATGTTTATAAGACTGCTACAAGGTCAATGTTCTATAAGTTGTCACTAGTGTTAATTAGAAAAGGTGAGTAGTGAAGTCTCTTAGGTTCTCTGAGAGTCTAGTTCTGCCAGTACATACTGATATCTCTATTCTCCAGGACTTGCTGTTCTTGCTATACCAGTATTCTAGTAATGACAGTATATGCTGTTTTATGTCTAGCCAACTGTCTGACCCATTGTGGTGCTTTATGACAATTTATTTAGGCAATATAGATTTAAATAATAATTTTTTTATATCTTTATTGTTCATATTGTTACAGTTGTTCCTCTTTTTTCCCCCCATAGCTCCCCTCCTCCCAGTTCCCACCCCATCCTCTGTCCCCCTCGCCCCCCCCCATCCTCATCCATAGGTGTACAATCATTGTCCATTCTCTTCCCACACCCCCAACACCCTTTACCCCCAAAAATTGTCAGTCCACTCCCTTTCTATGCCTCTGATTCTATTCTATTCACCAGTTTATTCTGTTCATCAGATTTCTTATTCAAGTTTCTGTTGAGAAATCAGCTGACAGTCGTATGGGTCGCCCCTTGTAGGTAACTAACTGCTTTTCTCTTGCAGCTTTTAGGATTCTCTCCTTGTCTTTTGCTCTTGGCATTTTGATTATGATGTGTCTTGGTGTGGTCCTTCTTAGGTTCCTTTTGATTGGGGTTCTCTGCGCCTCCTGGACTTGGAAGTCTATTTC
>PVJC01020368.1:0-29261 GCA_004026665.1 Murina feae
ATGATAGAGAAGCATTGATCGGCTGCCTCCTGCACACCCCCTACTGGGGATAGAGCCTGCAACCCAGGCATGTGCCCTGACAGGGAATAACCGAGCCACCGCCACCAGGCTACACTTCTTTTCTTCACAGAGTCTTTCCATGTGGCTAGGTAGGACTTCCTCACAGCATGGCATCCTCAGGTAATCAGATGTCTTACACGGGGCTGGCTTGCCTCAGAGAGAATATTCCAAAGAAACCCAGGCAAAAACGGTAAAGCTTTTTACGATCTAACTTTGGAAGTCGTGTTCCATTCCACTCTTACTGATCAGAAGTGACTTCACAGGGCCAGCCCGATGATTTGGGGGCAGGGATCACACACGGACCTGATTCAGTGGGGGCCCATCTCGTGGGCCGGCTACCACGCGTGATCATGTGCGATCATGTGTACCAGTCAGGAAAGGCCGGGTGATGCTGTGGGAGCACCCCATCCCAAATCTCAGTGCCTCAAAACACAAAAGTTTATTCATTGTGTGTCTGGCCTGGCGGCAGTCAGGGAAGGGTTCCCCCATGTAGTCAGTCCATCTCGTGATGCTACAATCTTACACATGACCGCTCAGGGGTCACTGTGGCAGGGGAGAGCAGAACCAGGGGGCACTGCACAGGCAAGGAAGTGCTCTGGCCCAGAAATGACATAAGTCACTTCTATCCGGTCAGCATCGTCCTGCCCAGCTGCAAGCAGCAGGGAAGTAATCCCCCTTTGTCCTTGGAAGAGAGCAGGGCAGATGTGGCTGAACAGTGGAGACCTCTCCCACACCATGCTAAACCCACGGCGATTCCTGCTGGATGTCACCATTACATTTTCAGGCAAAATGTCTCCATTAATCAGAGTAATGGATGCTTACAAACAGCCATCTGTTCCACACAACCGGGTCGCTCCATAGCATACATTTGAGTTAGGCCTTGGAACGAGTAGGAATTTGAAAGGAAGGGGAAGGGATGAGGAAAAGAACATTCCGCATGGACCAACGCAAGTACAGGCTCGGAGACACGAAAGGGAGTCTGGCTTGGCGGGCTTGCAGAGGAAGAGGAGACCAAAAGGGGGGCTGGAACTAGGATGGAAATAGTAGTGAATAATTAATAACTAAAATGTGTTTAAAATCTTCTAACGTGCCAGGCAGAGTTTCACACGCTTCCCATGCTTTCCCACAGTAATGGTGTTCTGCTGGGTCTCTCCCCTCCGCACCCAGGAGTCGCGTTCGCCTTCTCTTCCCAACCCTGGGCCCAGGAGCTTGGCCTCCATGAATGACATCACCCAGCTCCTTTGTTCTCTGGCTGCCAGCTGAATCGGTCCAATGGGAATCTCTGTAGGGAGGACGGTGAGGTCAGAGGACTTATCCCATTGGCTGTCTCCCTGCAGGGTCGTCATGGCTGGCTGCTTTCCTCAGCTGCCCCCACAGAACTCCCCCTTGCCAATGTCTAGCAACTGTTCCTCCTCTTGCCCTTGCAGGCCTAGGGATACTCACTGTCCTCTAGACCTGGGCTACTCTATTATCCTCTGTAGGTTTCCTGACACACTGCCTTTTTAGAATAGCCCCGTTGTCAATTCTTTAAATTCTAATTAGAGTTTCCTGATAGAACCTGACTGGGCAGGTATGTACTTGACCAGGTAGGTATGAATATTGTTTCCATTTTATGGATGAGAAAATGGGTTCAGAGAATTTGGGTGAGGTGCTCAAGATCACACAGCTACATAAGAAGCAAAGACTCAACCCAGAGAATCTAGTAACAGAACTTCCAAGACCATAAAAGACCTCAACTGCTCCATTCAACAGAATGCTTCCATCGCCTACAGAGGGGTGCCAGACACTCACTTTTCCTTCTTTCTTTCATTAAATCCATTTTTAATGATGCTGTTATTCCTATGCCTGTTGAGAAATCAACAAAATTCCTCATCTGCAAAATGCGAGAATTTTCCAAGCTCTGATAGCCTTGCAGAACTGTGGTGGGATTTAGAGAGATCTTAGCCATTTTGAAAGAGCTATTTTGGAGCAGGGGGTGGAGCATGGAATGAGGGTCCAGCCAATCAGAGCATCATTCTTCCCATGGTGACAGTAATTGGTTCAGGGGTGATCAAATCAAAGCGAATGAAATTATTTTCCTGGAATATTCGTAGGAGAGGTATGTCTTCTCTAGAAGTCTTTAAACTGGGCAAAGGAAAACCTGGATGTGCCAGGTCCCAACATATGGATAAAAGACCCCCAATCAAGGAAGCAGAACCAAGAAATGGAGTGAAACTGAGTTCAGTGATATAATTTCAGATCCTGAATCCAGCCATGTCTGAAATCCACACAACCCTTGGGATGGTTTTCTTCACATGAGACAATATAGTCCCTATTTCCCTTTATGGTAGTGTACCAATTCTAGAGTCCCAACTTGTCACTTGCAAGTGAGAATAGTCTTGACACAGTGGAAGGCAGCCTGGAATGGGAAGAGGAGTAGGGACTCAGCAGCAGTCAGGTGAACTTTCATTTTTCTAGCAGGATCAGATTAAATGTTTCCATCTTTGCCAGGCCAGTATGGCTCAGTGGTTGAGCATTGACATAAACCAGGAGATCACGGTTCGATTCCCGGTCAGGGCACGTGCCTGGGTTGCGGACTCTGTTTCCAGTGTGGGGTGTTCAGGTGGTAGACGATCAGTAATTCTCTCTCATCATTGATGTTTCTCTCCCTCTCCCTACCTCTCTGAAATCAATAAAAAAAATATTTTTTGAAGAAAGAAAGGTTTCCATCTTTGTTCAGCCTTCCAACTACTTTCTCTGCCATAGTTGCTTCTTCCCCACTTCTGAACGTAGAAGGTTCGTACACACCTCCGTGATGGCACCTCTTACACAGTGCAGTAATGTATTCTCCGGAGAAGATACAGTTGTATCCTTGAGTGAGGAAGTGCACAATTTTTGCCTGAATCTTATGCATTTGGAACTCTGTTTCTGAGAAGCGTGGCACAAAATTGGTATCAACTCATTAAATGTTTGTTGTATAAATAACTGAATGACTGAGACCTCGCAATAGCAGTAGGAGGAGGGCAGGAGAGATGGATGGGGGCCATTCCTGCAGTGCCAACAAAAAGGAACAGCCGTCTTAAATATTTTTTTGGAATAGATGGGCTTGATATTAATATTAATAACAATGTTACTCAGTTGACTTGGACAAAATCCCTGGAGTAAAATTAGTAACAGTGGTGGTTTATTGGGTGACTTCTGTGCCAGGTGTTTTGTGTACATTAAATTTAATCTTGCCCTGGCTGGTTAGAGCATCGGCCCTTGGACTGAAGGATTGTGGGTTCGATTTCAGTCAAGGGCATGTACCTCGGTTGCAGGTTCGATCCCTGCCCCAGTTGGGGTGTGTTTGGGAGACAACCAATCGATGTGTCTCTCTCAAATACATGTTTCTCTCTGTCTCTCCTCCTCCCTTCTACTGTCTCTAAAAATCAATGGGAAAGTATCCTCGAGTGAGGATTAACATCAAAAAAAAAAATTAATCTTTACTCCAGTCTGGCAAAGGCATTATGGTGGACATGTGATAGCTCCATCCAACCCACCTTATTCTGGGGAATTGAAATAAACTCCAGAGATGATTCTTTTGTTGTTGTTGCTATTAATCCTCACCCAAAGGATTCTTATTTCCCATTGACTTTTATTTTTGTTAATCCTTACCCAAGGATATTTTTTCATTGATTTTTAGAGTGGAAGGGAGGAGGAGAGACAAAGAGAAACATCGACGTGAGATTGGCTGCCTCCCGCACACGCCTCTACCAGGGATGGGGACCCCTCAATCCATGGGCCGATGCTCTATCCACTGAACCGAACTGGCTAGGGCCAGGGGATGATTCTTTAAGCCAATAATAGTGGTTCCATCCTCCTCCACAGTGGCTAGTTCTGGGATGGGCAGGTCTGGGCCAATTAGGACCAGTAGGATAAAGCTTGCTGGCGTGAGAAAGGATATGAGAAAATGTGTTTCTTGCTGTGTGTGAATGGGAAGGTTTATGACCCTGGCTGTTCCTGGCAGCTGCCTTGAGGTCATGGAGGAGAGCAGAGCCAAGAAAATCATACACCAATGGGACCCAGGGCTCTCATCATTTCTAGTTTGAAGCTGACCTACCTCCGCATGTTCAGCCATGGGTTATAGGAGCAAAACGCGTATCGCTAATTCAGTCTGAGTGAGTTTCTGTTACTTTATCCAATTACACAGTGAGGAAATCAAGACTTCTGACAGTAATGTGCTCAACAAACCTCAGCCGGTGCTGAGCTGGGATTCCATTTCCAATGGTCTCATCCAAAAGCCTGTGCTCATCCCACTAAACTGGCCTCAGTGCTGAGTTATCTGCTTACCTTCTGAGATGGCTTCTCTTGTACTTGCAATTTCTACGGCCTACGCTATTCTATGCCTCCTCTCTTTCCTTAGCAAACTACAGCATTTCTTTCAGGCCACAGCTTAAATAAATGTCACTTTTTTTAAAGCAATGTTTATTTAAAAAAATATATATCTATTTTAAATGGATTTCAGAGAGAGTCATCAATTGGCTGCCTCCTGTAGGACCCCACTGGGGACTTGAGCCTGAAACCTTGACCTCCTGGTTCATGGGTCAATGCTCAACCACTGAGCACACTGGCCAAGCTAGTTGCCACTGTTTTTAAGTATATTGATTTCAGAGAGGGAGAGGGAGAGATAGAAACATCAACGATGAAGAGAACCATTGATTTGCTGCCTCCTGCCCACCCCACATTGGGGATGCAGCCCGCAACCCAGGCATATGTCCCAACCGGGAATCAAACCGTGACCTCCTGGTTCATAGGTCGATGCCAAACCACTGAGCCATGCCAGCCAGGCTAAATGCCACTTTAAAAAAATATTTTATTGACTTTTTACAGAGAGGAAAGGAGAGGGATAGAGAATCAGAAACATTGATGAGAGAGAAACATCGACCAGCTGCCTCCTGCACACCCCCCACTGGGGATGTGCCTGCAACCAATTCCTTGACTGGAATTGAACCTGGGACCCTTGAGTCCGCAGACCGACACTCTATCCACTGAGCCAAACTGGTCAGGGCAATGCCATTTTTAAAAAAAAATATATTTTTATTGATTTCAGAGAGGAAAGGAGAGGGACAGATAGAAACATCCATGATGAGAAATCATTGAGCGGCTGCCTCCTGCATACCCCCTTCTGGGGATGGAGCCCACCACCCAGGCATGTGCCCTTAGCCGGAATCGAACCTGGGACCCTACAGTCCACAGGCGGATGCTCTATCCACTGAGCCAAACCGGCTAGGGCTGAATGTCACTTTTTGATCACTTCCCCACCCCAACCCTCAAGATTAGCTTAGACGCCTTGGCTATTAACTCTCAATGGTGGTCTGTATTTTTCTTTCATGCTCCTATTACAACTATAACTGATCACGTATTGTATAACACTATTAAAATAATGTCTCTTTATTCCACAAGGGCACAAGGGTTATCTGTTTTGCTCAGCACTCAATCCTCTGAACAGCTGTTGTCACTCAGCGGGCAACAATAAATATTTGATGAAAGGATAAGTGAAAGCTTTCTGTGGTCGTGAGCTCCATCAGCAGGGACCTGCAGTTCTCCGAAATGGCCCTTGGACCCGCAGCACTAGCCTCACCTGGGAACTTGTTAGGCATGTAAATCATTGGGCTCCACGCGGGCCTGCTGACTTGGAAATGCTGGGAGTGGGACTCGCAGGGCGACCTGTTTTAACAGGCGCACCAGGCGGTTCTGATTCACGCTGGAGTTTGAAAGCTGCCGAGTTACACAGATTTGCTCCAGTCAGCGCATTAGACACACCCAGTCGCACATCTGCTGCAAGGGGTTGTTTCCTGCTTCTATTTCTTTTCTTTAAAAATATATTTCTTTTTAAAAAAATATATATTTTATTGATTTTTTTACGGAGAGGAAGGGAGAGGGAGAGTTAGAAGCATCTATCAGCTGCCTCCTGCACACTCCCTCCCCACTGGGGATGCAACCAAGGTACGTGCCCTTGACTGGAATTGAACCCGGGACCCTTGAGTCCACAGGTCGACGCTCTATCCACTGAGCCAAACCGGTTAGGGCTAATATATTTCTTTCTTAATTTCAAAGAGGAAGGAAGAGGGAGAGATAGAAACATCAATGAGAGAGAATCATGGATCGGCTGCCTCCTGCACGCCCCCTACTGGGCATGGAGCCCCGCGCCCGGGCATGCGCCTTTGGCCGGAATAGAAACCGGGACCGTTCAGTCCGCAGGCGGACGCTCTATCCATTGGACCACACCGGCTGGGGCCCTGCTTCTATTTCTTACAATCAACAGTGTCACAAGTCGAGCGCGTGGGAGGACAGGAACAGGAACCTCCTCCATTTCTCTGCGGACCCCGAACCCGGGGCCTCCGCAGTGCTTTCTCCTCCGATCAGCTCCCCAGGGCGGACTCCGAGCTGTAGGTTTCGGCTTACGCCACCCGTCTCTTCCGTTTCCTCTCAGCCCCCGGGTTCGCGTGACTCTAAGCCTCCCTCGCTTCTTACAATTATTCGCTCGCTTTTTGCTGGTTGCCTCTCGGCCTCCGGAGGGCAGGGGCTGCAGCAGCCTCGGTCCCTGCACCAGTCCTGGCGGCCACGATGGACGCCGGCTGTGCGAGCGCGGAGGCCGCGCCCTGACCACCTGCGGGATGAACGGGCGGAGAAGCGAAAGAGAAAGCACAGCTGAACCCGGAAGCACGCGCGGCGCCCTTGACCAACATGGCGCCGGGCGCGGGGCGGGGCCGAGGGCGGGGCCAGCGGGAGCCGTCAGGTGCGGCCCCGCCCCCCGCGCCCCCGCCCCCCGCCCGATTCCGGATTGGTCCGGTTCCAGCGCCGTGGGGCCACGCCGGGCGCTCGCCACTTCCGGCGCGTGAGGGCTGTTGGCTGCGGCGGCCGCGCGCGCGAGCCGACAGCTCGGGGCGGCCGCGCGAGGGATGCTCTGCGGGGCGGCGGTGGCCACCGTGTGGGCTGAGGCGGCGAGGACAGCGCGGGAGCCCGGGCCTCTCCCCTGAGCTGGGCCCGCGGGCTGCGCCGCCGGGGCCCCTTTCGGCCTCCGCTCTTTCAGCCCCGGGGCCGGGCCCGCCGCGGCTCCTGAACGCGGCGCCGGGGAGCCCCTGCCTGGGCCCGGAACCCTCCCTTCGGGGGTCGGGCCCGGGCGGGGGGCCCCGCGCTGCCGCCCTGCGTGCCGGCCTCCGAGCCCTGCTTCCTGCTTCTTCAGTTACCTTGGGGCGGGGCGCGGGGGGTGCCGATGGATCGTTCGGGGCGTCCCCGGTGAGGCGGGCCGGGGGGCCGCGCTCCTTGTAGAGGGGCCCCGCGGGGCCCGGGTGGGGAAGCGGCTCTCTGTGCGCGGGACGGGGACCTCCCGAGTCTGCGGGGATCATGACCTGAACTGTGCGGACGGGACGCGCGCGGAGCCCGAGAGCCAGCTCCCCGGAGCCGCCCCTGCCCCCGGCCAGCATGGTAAGTGGGGCCCGACCCCCGCCCTCCCCGGGGGCCGGGGCTGCCGAGCCATCGCTTCCCCCCGGGTGCGGAGCGGGCGGTGACCGGCGTGCAGGGCGTGCAGCCCCGCTCGGTGCTCCCATCCCCCCCCCCCCCCCAGGCCGCCTCTGGGGCTGAGCGGGGCCGGCGAGCGCGGCGGGCACAGCCCCGAGGTCTGCCTCTCGCAGAGTGCGAGCTCGTCATGGCCGTGGCCATCGCGTCTCTCTTGCGGGCGCCGTGTGCGCCGGGCCCGTGCTAAGCGATGGGCAGGTGCTGTTCTCCTGAAGTGGGGGGCGCTCTGTCGGGAACCCAGGCCGTCCGACCCGGCAGCCTCTGTGCGTCGGGGCCGCGGGGGCTGCCTGTGCGGAAGCGGTTGGGGATGTGCGGGGGTGCGGCGGGGACCCGGTCTGCTGCGGCCTTCTCGCCGGCAGCGCCTGGAGAGCCGCTCACCCTTCACCGGTGCAGCTCAGAAGCCGCCTGCGCTGAACATGTTCGCCATGTCCGCGCAGATTTGCTCAGCCTTTGTCGTTGCAATGGTGCCTGAGCCTCGCCTGCCTCCTGCACAAGGCTGGACTCTCTCAGCGGAGAAATGGCCCGAACCTCTGCGTGCTCCAGCTCTTGGGCACATGGTAGGCCGTGGGGAGTGGGCCCCTCCAGCGACAGAAACGGTTTTTCAGGCTGGGCCCCCCCCCCCCCAAGTTAGTGATTTCCTTGGGAAAGAGATACAGTGACACCTGTGATTCAGATGTTAAGGCCCGCGCGATGGCCGAAAATTCAGGGATCCTGTGGGTGTGTGCAGGTGCTGGGCGGAGAAAGAAGACCCGGGGCATAGCCCTTGTCTTCATGGGGCCTACAGCCAGGCAGGCACAGCAATACATACACCATTAACGCTGAGCAGCTCTGCGTCGTAGATGCCTTCGGTCCGGAGTGCAGAGGCAGGTCAGGTCAGGTGTGCTCTCCGAGCTCCCTTGCCTCATCTATGAAATGTAAGGTTGGCATTCTCTAGTGAGTAATCCAGAGGTATGAGAGAGAACATTTAGTGAGTGGTGAAAGTAGCGTTGAGTAGTCATTTATTCTTTCAATGAAGTTTTTTTTTTTAAAACTGTAAAATACACATAACGTCAAATTTACCATTTTAACCAGTTTAAGTGTACAGTTTTGTAGTTTTAAGCACATTCACATTGCTGTGCATCCATCCCCAGAACTTTTTTCATCTTGCAAATCTGAAACTGTACTCATTAAACACTAACTCCCTTTCTGCTTCCTCAGCCCCTGGCGACCACTAGTTTGCTTTCTGTCTCCTTTGACTACGCTAGGTACCTCATATACGTGAAGTCATACGGTATTTGTCTTTTGGCGACTGCCTTATTTCACTTAGCACAATGTCCTTGAGGTTCGTCCTTGTTGTAGCATGTGTCAGAATTTCCTTCCTTTTCAAGACTGAATAATACTCCATTGTGTGTATATACTGCATTTTGTCTACCCACTCATCTGTTGACGGACACCTGGATTATTTCCACCTCTGGGCTACTGTGAGTAATGCTACTCAGATCATGGGCATACAGATTTTTCAGTGAATTTTAAGTAGCCACTATATGCCAGGCTCTAGGGAATGTCAGATGAATCAAGACAGACACATTCCTCCCCAGGGAACTTTGGGCAGAATTCCATTGGTTATTGACTAAACTAGCCAAGCAACCTTGTATTCAGGTTTCATTCTAATTGGTAACTAAGAGAGCATTGTGAAATGACCATCTGTGAGCAATTAGTAAAGTAGTAGTTGACTTTATAGTCCAGTCTATACTCATAATTTATGATCACCATGTACATTTTTTTCTTGAAGTAAGTTTTGAGTCACATATTTAAGAACATGGGAGTGGCCAAAGTGTATGTGAGGACAACCATCTAACTCCTTTCTGCATCACACCAGGGGTTCTGAGGTGTCCCAGGGGTCAGGGATGTAGGCAAAGCAGGTCTTGTCCCCAAAATGCAAGGAAGCTGCTGCTTGGTCGGTGTGTTACAGGAGGAGGGTCTTTTCCCTGGGATCACAGCTCTTTATTTATTCCAGGAACTTTTTCCTGTCCATTTCTTACTGAACATTTTAATTTTTAAGAGTATTTGTTGTCATATGCTTGAGCCTTCGTAATACTTCTTTTTATTTTATTTTATTTTTTTAAATATGTTTTATTGATTTTTTACAGAGAGGAAGGGAGAGAGATAGAAAGTCAGAAACATCGATGAGAGAGACACATCGATCAGCTGCCCCCTGCACACCTCCCACTGGGGATGTGCCCGCAACCAAGGTACATGCCCTTTCCCGGAATCGAACCCGGGACTCCTCAGTCCACAGGCCGACGCTCTAGCCACTGAGCCAAACCGGTTCCGGCATCTTTTTAAAACTTCAACTCTAATTGAGATGAAAATGGTATGTGGCAAAACTGCCATTTATGTAGTATCTGCTATAAGCTAGCTATTTTTCATGTATTCATTTTTCTTCAAGTCATTCAGTATCAGTTAACCACACCCACCCTGCTAGGTTACACTATTGCCGTTACTACCAAAGGGGGAGGTGAACAGACCTGCTCTCTGTAGGGTACTCGTTTGAACCCAGGGTGATCTACAAAGTTTATGCTCTTTGCAGTACATGTGTTGCCTCATGTGGAAAGGTGATTGGGAATGGCATCCAACTGTATTTTCTTTGGTTTTGAGGTTGTGATTGGGGATGGGGAGTATGGGAATCACTTTATTTTATTACTATTACTAGAGGCCTGGTGCACGAAATTCATGCATGGATGCAGTCCCTAGGCCTGGCTGGTGATCGAAGCACGAGTATCTAGTGTAGGAAGGGCAGGTCCCAGCTGACCTCTGGGCCGTGGGCAGCACCTGGGCTCCTGGGCCCCTGGGCCCCGCATGCTCCCCTCCGCCTGAGTCACAGTGCCCGAGTCCCCATGCGGAGATGTGGTGAGCTGTGGTGAGCCTGGCCTGATGCAGCGGGCCAGGGCTCAGCATGCGCCTCTGGGCTGCCCAGCGGTGCTGCATGGCAAGCCGGGCAGGCAGCGCGCTCTCTTTTCAGATCAGTTCCTGCACAAAGCCATGGGGAGCCCGACTGGTCCCTGTGGTCCTGGGACTGCAGCCGGCTCACCCAGAAGAGGCTGCGCAGATGTGGGGTGTGCTCCTTGTGAGTGCTCCGCACCTGAGTGTGGGGTGGGGGGAATAGGGGGATGGGGGGGATGGGGATAGGGATGGGGATGGGGAGGTGTGCTTTCTCTGCTCACAAGCCCTGGGAAGGATAGCAGGGAGTGACTGAGAGTGAGCTTGACGGACATCTCACATTCCCACTGCACCCTGGCGAGAGAGGTTGCAGCCTCCTGTCTGGGCACCATGGGAGGTTGCCGCCACCCAGCCCCAGTTCCCCATCCTAGAGCGGGGCCCTGCCTGATTGATTGGGCAGTCAGGGCCTGCTGGCTGCTGGTTGCTGTCTGTGGGGTGATTCCCCCCCCCCCCCCCCTTAGTGCCTGGGAGGCAAGGCGGTGGCCCCACCGCCCAGCTGCCACTACTGGTTGCTGTCTGCTGCCCACTGCCAGCGCCATATCACTGATGCCCACCATGTTCTGCGCCACCCCCTGGTGGTCAGCACACCTTATAGCGAGCGGTTGAACTCCTGGTAGAATGACCACCTGAGGGGACAATTTGCATAGGAGACTTTTGTTATACAGGATTTTAAAAAATGTTTTTATTTTTTTATTTTTATTTTTTTTAGAGAGAGAGGAAGGGGGGGGAGAGAGAGAGAGAGAGAGAGAGAGAGAGAGAAGGAGAGAGAGAAGCATCGAGATTGGCTGCCTCCTGCATACTCCCTACTGATTAAACCTGCAACCTGGATATGTGCCCTTACTGGGAAGCGACCTCTCTGTGCATGGGACGTTGCTCAACCAAGTGAGCCACACTGGCTGGCCTGGGAATCCCTTTAAACTGTTTCTAGGATGGGAGAACAGATCTTGGTGTTTCTTTCTCTCTTCCTCTCAGAGGTTCTGCAGTTAGTCATATAACTAGAGGTAGTCTGGGAGACAGGTTAAATATCCAGAAATGACTTGCCCTAGCCGGTTTGGCTTAGTAGATAGAATGTCGACTACGGATTGAAGGGTCCTGGGTTTGATTCCAGTCAAGGACACATGCCTGGGTTGCCGGCTCGATTGCCAGTAGGGGGAATGCAGGAGGCAGCCGATCAATGAATACCTCTCATCATTGATGTTTCTATTTCTCTCTCCCTCTCCGAAATCAATAAAAAGAATTTAAAAACATGGCTTTAATAACTTTTGTAAAAATTACTGCATGACATGGTTCAAGTGATGAAATTTGGTAAAGACAAAATTTCAGAGTGGTGTAGAGTCATTCTCCACAGTAGGCCAGAGTTTTTTAGTGCCTTAGTCTAGTCATTCATGAAATAATTAAAAAATGTACATTTTTAAATTGCTTTCAGAGAGGGAGAGAGATAGAAATATCAATGATGAGAGAGAATCATTGATCGCTGCCTCCTTCAGGTCTCCCACAGGGGATGGAATCTGCAACCCAGACATGTGGCCTGATGGGAATTGAACCATGACTTCCTTGTGCATAGGGTGATGCTCAACTTGTCTGAGCTCACTAAGTGGGCTCATGAAATAATTTACTGACTTCCTGCATCATGCTTAAAATCCTGGGTATTGTGGTTACTGTATAATATTATAGTTGATGTTTATAGGGCTTAGTATATGCCAGGCATTTTACATGTATTAACTCTTACTCTTCCAAACAATGCCAGGAGGTAGAGGCTATTTTTATTTCCCATTTTATAGATGAGAACATTTAAGGCCCAGAGAGGTTAGGCAACTTCTCAAGGTCACACTGCAACCATGTGGTGGGACTGGGATACAAGCCGAGGCAATGTGGATCAGGAGCCTGTGCTCTTATTTTTTTAATAAATGTATTTTTATTGGTTTCAGAGAGGAAGGGAAAGGGAGAGAGAGAAACATCAATGATGAGTGAGAATCTTGGATCGGCTGCCTCCTGCATGCCCCCCCACTGAGGATTGAGCCTGCAGCATGGGCATGTGCACTTGATTGGAATTGAACCCAGGACCCCTCAGTCCTGCAGGCCAACACTCTATCCATTGAGCCGCACCATCCAGGGCAGGAGCCTGTTAAACATTTACCCCAGAGGTAAAAGTTTATAATACAGAGAGAGGGACACTTGACATTGCCCCTGCCTCTAGGAGTCAGTTTAGTGAGGACAGTGGGACATACCTTGATAAGGGTGATTGCAGACGAATGCATTGGTAAAAAAGTAGCAGATCTGAGGGAGATTGACTGAGGAGAGGGTCTGGGGAGGCTTCTCAGGAGGAATATTGAGTCTTGAAAGATTAGGAAGAATGTGATAGTTGAACAAGGTAAAAAAGGGCCTTCCAAGTAGAAGTTGTTTGCAGATAGTTTTGAAGATAAATACATATCAGTAAAGATAATAGAAAGTGATAGGTATGAAGGGAGAGTGAAGAAAGGAAAACATTTATTGAGTGCTTTGGGCTTTTAAGGGCTCTATATGAGTACATACATGTGGCACTTGAACACGTACTTTTTTGATCATCGTAAATACTTACCCTTACTATCTTTACCAGCACCTGCCCTATTTCTTTATCCCCCTTTGCAAAGAAGTCCAGGAAAGAGTGGTCTCTAAGTGGTCATTTTCTGTTCTCGGTTAAGTTCACCTGTCAAGGTCTCTCCCCACACTGTTTGTAAGTGCAATGGTTAGTTCTCAGTTCTCATCTTCCTTATCTGTCAGTAGCATTGGACAAGTTGAACACTCCCTCTTCTTGAAGTCTTCACTTGTCCTCCAGGACACTAGATGTGCTTTTGGTTTTCCTCCATCTCACTGATTGTTTCTTCCTCATCTCATTGATCTTTGAACAGCTGGGCTGCCCTAGGCCTCTGACCTAGTGAGTTCCTAGTTCAGACCTCTCTCCTCAGCAGCAGTCTCATGTATGCCGCTGCCACTTGACATGCATGCTTGTTTGTCAGGCTTCTGATGTAACATGTATCAAACTCAACTCCTCATCTTCCCCTCAGTCTTTCCCGCTCACAGCCTTCTCCAGGGGCAGCTTCGTCTTTCCAGCTGCTTGTGCCCACAGGTTGGAAGTCATCCTTGACCTTTCACACCCACGTCTGGTCATATCAGGAAAGCAGATTGTTTTCTGCCTTTGAAATGCAGCCAGGATTTTATCGCTTCTTATTGCCTCCACTAGATGATGGATGTTGTCTCCTAACTGTTCTAGCTTCTGACTTAGCCTCTTGTTATTTATTTATTTTTTTACTATGGATACTATGTAACACAGTAGTTAATGTTCATATGTTTTCAACATAGTAACTCCAGTGCTGCTTTGAAAAATTGAACACAGTTCATGTCTTTTACTCTGTTCCCATAGCTCCTCATCTCAGTAGAGCAAAGCCAGGAGCAGCCCCTCATGTTCCTGCATGACCTGCTGCGCCCTCTGTGTTCTGGCCTGTGGTTACATGCTGAGCTCATCTCCTGCTCTCCCCGTGGCTCACTCTGTTCAACTACCTTGGCCTCCTTGCTGTTCTTCAAATTCCAGGTGTGTTCCTGCCTCAGGGCTTTAGCCTGGCTGTGGCCTCGCCTCTGCTTGGACTGCACTGTCGCTTGCTTGACAAGTTTGACCTTCCACAAGCCTTCTCAGGAGACATCTTCCCAGTAAGGCCTGTCCTTACCACCCTATTTAAAGTTATAATCCCACCCCAGAACTCCCAGTCCTTCATATGCTGCTTGACTTCTTTCTGTAGCATTTACAATTTGTAAACATTTTATATATTTAATGTTACTTCTGAAGTTTGTTTTTTTAAATCTACTAAAATATTAACTCCATAAAGCTAAGGATCTTTGCTTTGTTTACCTGTGTATCTCAGGAGCCTAGAACAGTTCTAGGCATGGTAGACAGCTAAATTGTGGCAGGATTGGTATGGCGGTTTTGGGTGTTCAAAGGGGGCTTTAGAGAGAGGGAGTAAGTTAGGTCCCCTATGATGCATAGAACTTGTAGTAAGGAGATTTCAGAAGAGAAGGTGTAACTAAATGTGTAATGTGAAGGAAGACTGGTGGAGGCTTTTGTGAAGAAGTAGTTGCAGAGAAGGCTATAAAGGTAGTTTATGGCTAGATTATGGAGGGCCTGAAGGACTGTTTTAGGGAGTTGGACTTCGCTTTTTGGTTGGTTTTTCCTTAAAGGAAAATTAATTTGCCAGCCATGTATAGGTTAGGTTGGTTTGGGAAACTGGTTATGACACTATACCTGAATGGACGTGCCAAGGGGCTGTCTTCGGATGTGGATTAGGAGTGGAGAGGAAGCGTTAGAAGAGTTGTTACTTAAAACTCTAATTCCAGCCGCAGGGGATGAAGAAAGGGGAAAGTTCAAGCTGATTTAGGAACCCTCTCACCTGGCAATTGGGATTAGTGGGGAATTTTATTTAATTGGTGATTTGGATTTGGTGGGAATAGAAGAGATGACAGATAAACTGACAGGAAGATGACAGGAGATGGGACATGTGCTGATAAAGTAAGGGGTTTGGTGCTGTCTGTAGGTAGGTGGGCAGTTGCTGCTGTTGAGATGAAGCTAACTAGCATTGGTCACGACAAGGATCTTTATGATTTTAGGTAGTTGGATTGTGGACATACCTTGTCTAAGTCAAGGAAGATGTGACAGAACAGCCTGAGGTGAAGAGGGAGGGAATTCCTGAACATGTAGCTTCTGCTTTTCAAATCTGTTCCCTTTCTCTGCCAGGATTTATTCTACAACCACTGCAGGCTGATCTTCTATTTTCACTATGTTTGAAGATCACCTGTAATCTCTTTGTGCTGAATCCAACATGAATTAGCCTCGTTTTAGTCCTTATGCCATCTGACTTTTCTACTTGGCCTTTTTAAAAGATATTATATATATATATATATATATATATATATATATATATATATACACACTTTTTATCTTTATTGTTCATATTATTACAGTTGTTCCTCTTTTTTCCCCCATAGCTCCCCTCCTCCCAGTTCCCACCCCACCCTCTGTCCTACCCCCCTACCTACCCCCACTGTCCTCCTCCATAGGTGTATGATTTTTGTTCAGTCTCTTCCCATACCCCCAACACCTCTTTTCCCCTCCTGAGAATTGTCAGTCCACTCCCTTTCTATACCCCTGATTCTATTCTATTCACCAGTTTATTCTGTTCATCAGGTTTTTTTATTCATTTCATTTTTAGGTTCACTTGTTGATAGATATGTATTTGTTGTTCATAAATTTTTATCTTTACTTTTTCTTTTTCTTCCTCTTCTCAAAGGATGCCTTTCAGCATTTCATATAATACTGGTTGGGTGGTGATGAACTCCTTTAGCTTTTTTTTGTCTGTGAAGCTCTTTGACCTTCAATTCTGAAAGATAGTTTTGCTGGGTAAAGAAATCTTGGCTGTAGGTTCTTGCTGTTCATCACTTTGAATATCTCTTGCCACTCCCTTCTGGCCTGCAAAGTTTCTGTTGAGAAATCAGCTGACAGTTGTATGGGTTCTCCCTTGTAGGTAACTAACTGCTTTTCTCTTGCTGCTTTTAAGATTCTCTCTTTGTCTTTTGCCCTTGGAATTTTAATTATGATGTGTCTTGGTGTGGTCCTCCTTGGATTTTTTTGTTTGGGATTCTCTGTGCTTCCTGGACTTGGAAGTCCATTTCTTTCACCAGGTAGGGGAAGTTTGCTGTCATTATTTCTTCAAAGAGGTTTTCAATATCTTGCTCTCTCTCTTCTTCTGGCACCCCTATAATTCTGATGTTGGTACGCTTGAAGTTGTCCCAGAGACTCCTTACTCTATCTTCATATTTTTGGATTCTTTTTTCTTTTTGCTTTTCCGGCTGGGTGTTTTTTGCTTCTTCATATTTCATATCTTTGAATTGATTCTTGAGATCCTCTAGTCTGCTGTTGGATCTCTGTTTATTATTCTTTATTTCAGACAGTGTATGCTTAATTTCTAGTTGGTCCTTTTTCATATCCTCGGGGGTCTCATTAGATTTATTGGCAGTCTCTAAAATATTCTTGAAAAACCTTATAACCGTGATTTTTAACTCTATATCCAGTCATTTGCTTTCCTCCATTTCTGTCATTTGTGACCTGTTTCTTTGTCTCTGCATTTTGGTTGTTTCCCTGGGTTGATAGAGTGGCTTTCTGTGCTAGGTGTCCTATAGGGCCCAGTGGCTCAGTCTCCTCAATTACCTGAGGTGGATAATCTTGGTGCACTGCTTTGTCGGCTTTGTGCACAGTCTTGTTGTATCTAAGCTTTGATTGCTATTGGTGTCACTGAGAGGAATTGACCTCCAGGCCACTTGGCTGTGAGAATCAGCTGTGTCTATGGTGGGAGAACTTCTAAGCTGGAGACACCCTTATGGGGCCAGACTGGCCCCAGTGGGGCTTTGGTGCTCACTGAGTCTGCCCCCTGAGTGTGTCCCTTATGAGTCTGAGGAGTTGTAGACTGGGTGGTCCTGCTTTGACCACTGGGTTCACTGTCTCTTGGAACTCTTAGGAGATGCTATTTTAGCTTCTGCCTGAGGTTTCCCAGCCTTGTATATGCAAAAGCCTCTGCGGGCAGCTTGAGTGGGGCAGGGTCTCGGAGAACCTACAGGGTGGAGCAACCACCTATGGCTGATTCTCAGCCCTGCTCTAAGAGACTCTGGGTGGCAGTGACCCTTGGCACCGCCAAGAGAGAGCCGCTCTGGAGATCCTCCCGTTGCCAGATGGTGCCAGACAGTCCAGCTCCTCCCCGTATAAGTCTGAGTCCCCAGAAACTCGCCTGGAATTGGAGTTCAGAGCTGTCAGGAGCTTGTGCCTCCCTCCGGTACAAAATGCTGCCAGCCCTTTCTACAAGCCCCTTTGCGCGTGCCTCCATACCTCTGCACTTTATTTCCGCACCTCCTCTAAGTCTCAGTCTCTTTCTAGTTGTAGAATTTCCGCTCAGTCAGCCTTCCTGTGGGTCTGGGTGGTGTCCGTTTTTTCTTTTCGTTGTAGTTTTGAAATAATTGTGCGAGGCAGTAATTTCTGGTGTTTCCCTATGCCGCCATCTTGGTTTCTCTCGATACATATATTTTTAAATTTATTTCAGAGAGGAAGGGAGAGGAAGAGAGAGATGAAAACATCAATGATGAGAGAGAATCATTGATTGCCTCTTTCACGCCTCACACTGGGGATTGAGCCTGCCCGGAATCAAACCATGACCTCCTGGTTTGGGCTGGGCTCTTGGCCTTTAACAACCACTGGTCTCCATTTCTTTTCCTGAAACACTTCTTTTCCTTGGTTCCCTTGGCTTCCATGGTTCAGTCTCCCTTGATTTTCTTTCTCATGGCTTTGGCTATGACCTGTGTACTATTGAGAACTCGGCCTTTCTCTCTCGCCTTGGAGATCCACCTGAGTGTCGTGTAGACATCTAATCAAACCTGGCTAACCAAATCCATCTCTTCCCCTCAGGCTAGAGCCTGCTCCCCTGAGTCCTAGTTCTGTTAATGACCTTATTCACGAAACACTCAAATGTAAGCCTGAGTCATCGGTTACTTCCCCTTCACCTTTAGTTCCCCCCTTGTAGACCCGTTGATGCAACTGCTAACTTATCTGTGCCCTGACCCTGGCCTTTCCCTCTGTTCCATCTGCTTTGGTCAGGCTGTCATATGTCTGTTGCTTTCACTGTGTTGTCCTGATAGCTTCCAGGTCTTCCTCCACTAGTCCATCTTCTGTATTCCTGTTCGAGCTATCTCGTGGAACTCAGATGTGATCATGTTGTCAGAGACGACGTTTTTATTGTAGCACAGTAGTGGAAAGCACACAGGCCCTGGATTTTCACATTTCACTTACTTTCAGTCTTCTCAAGGGTAAAAATGATTTATTAAATGCTTAATGTAATTTATTTGGAATATCTTTTAGACTTCCCAAATTATACCTTGTTCTCTAGCCACAACATACCACTTTTCATTCCCAGAACACTGAGAATATTTTCATTCTTCTCTGCCTTTGCTCTGTTGTGTTTCCTCTGCTTGAATGTCCTTTTCTTCATTTTTGCAGTTGATACCTCACCAAGCATTTCCAGGTCACCATAAACATAACCTCTCTGAGGCTTTCCAGTCATTAGCTTCATCTTTGATTATAGTTAGGTCTGTCTTTTTTGCTTTAATTATTTTGATTTATTTGTTTTTATTGTATAAGAATTACAAGACTATATTTTTGTAGTAAATGTCAAACAGTTCAGAAATTTGAAGAGCAAAATGTGAAATTCTTTCATTCTTTCCCTCACTCCTTTCCCCTCACTCCCACTCCAAGCCTGGGAGTGGAATTGGTTCTCTCTCTTTAAGAGTCTATATCAGGTCTTGGCCAGTGTGCTAAGTGGTTAGAGCATTGGCCCACATAGGGAAGGATCGTGGGCTCGATTTCTGTCAAGGTCACAAACCTGAGTTGCAGGGATCCCCAGCCCCAAGGCGAGGAGTGTGCAGGAGGCAACCAATTGATGTATCTCTCTTACATTGATGTTTCTCTCTCTCTTTCTCTTCTCTCTTTTTTTCTCCCTCCTTTCCATTCTTTTTAAAAATCTATAGAAAAATTTCCTCAGGTGAGGATTGGAAAAAAAAATAAAGTCCACATCAGCTCAGTTGTTTGGAGCATCATCCTGATACACCAAGTTTCTCCAGTCAGGGCACATACAGAAAGCAACCAGTGAATGCATGAATAGCCGGGCAGATGTGGCTCAGTGGTTGAGCATCAACCTAAGAACCAGAAGGTCACAGGATTGATTCCGGTCAAGGCATATGCTTAGTAGGAGGTGTGCAGGAGGCAGCCAGTCAATAATTCTCTCTCATCATTGATGTTTCTCTCTCTCCCTCTCTCTACTTCTCTGATCAATAAAAATATTTAAAAATAAAAATAAATAAATGGAACAACAAATCGCTCCATTCCCCTCCCTCTTTCCCTGCCTTCATTCCTCCCATCCTCTCTCTAAAATGAATAATTAAAAAAAAAAGACAAAATAAAGGATTTCATAGCAGGATGTCTCATTCCCCTTTGCATTTCCAGTAAGCATTCAACAGATATTTAGGTAATTGAGAGTCAGGTGTGAAAATAAATCCAAGAGGATCAAGGTAGGCCCTTGAGGTTAGTAAATTATAGCAGCAGTATTTGAAAAGTGTGGTAAGACTGAACTAGAATATGAGTATAGTTAAACACCCGGTTTTTCCAAAACCCATAGCAGCCAGCAAGCTCAGGTATTTTCCCCCTGGGCAGGTGGAGGTGGGGGCAGGTGAGCAAGGGGAGTTGTTAGAGCAAATGCTGTGTATGTCCATGGTATACTTGCTGGGAGGCTTCAAAAGCTAATTGTTCCTGAGAGACATGCTGGGGCACAGTTAGGAATGGGGGTGGGGAGGTGAGGGAGTTGTGGGTACTGACTGAGAAAACTCCCAAAGCAGAGAGAAGTGAGGGAGGTGAAGGCTATTGGAAAGGTTTAGAGGGAGGAAAAAGGTCTGTGTGTTTCATAATTTCACTCTGTGCTGGCCATTGTTTGGAGGCCCTCATGTACTCCATACAGTACCTTATTTAATCCTCAACTGAGGATATGTTTTTATTGGAGAGAGAGAGAGAGAGAGAGAGAGAGAGGAGATAGAAACATCGACTGGGTGTGCGCCCCAACTGGGATCAAACCTGCTACCTAGGGATATTCCCTGACTGGAAATAGAACTCACAACCTTTTGGTGTATGGGACAGTGCTCCAATCAACTGAGCCAAACAGCCAGGGCATGTACCTCATTTAATACCTTATGATTATCCTCCTGCAAGGTAGGTGTTACCTGTTCCCATTTTACAGTTGAGAAAGATAAGGACACTGAAACTCAGGGAGAGTGATGTTAGTTAGTTAGCTTGTCCAGAATTATATAACAAGTTGATAGAGATGGGATTCAGACACAGAGCTTTCACTCCACAGCCCATGTTTTCTATTAATTACCAGGTTTCTTCTAAAGCTTGTGTACATTTACGGAGGCATATTCACTTGAATTGTAGCTTACTTGAAATGCTGTCAGGAAAAACACTACATACATCTAGTCATCTAACCTTAAACTTGCAAAATTTGCTTCATAATTGAAAGGACAAGATGGTCAAAGTTTGCTCATAACAAAAAGAGAAAATAGGTATTTCTGCATATTCTCTAATGTGATAGAATAGAAAAAGTATGACTATTGTGGGAACAGTTGTAGCTGGACCACATGACAAGTTATCAACAGAAAGGACGTTTTTTCATTTCTTTTTTTCTTCATTGTAAAGAAATGGTTTTCTTTTATTGATTTAAAATTTTCAGTTCACCATGGGCAAATAGTTTTGTGGAATACGATAACAATGAATTTTTAGCAAAATAAGATGGAAAACATTCTTCAAAGTACAATCCCAAAGGTATTATTGGATCTTTTTTTAAACATAATTCTTCACAGCCTTGAATCAGGCAATGGATTATTAAATGGATTTATTTTTTTTTGAGAGAGGGATAGAGAGAGAGAGACTTCGATTTGTTGCTCCACTTATTTATGCTTTCATTGGTTGATTCTTTATGTACCCTGATTGGGGATCAAACCCATAAAACCTGGTCCATCAAGATGATGCTCCGACCATCTGAGCCACCCAGGTAGGCCTGTTTATTGGATTTGACAGACATAAAGTTGGATGTGTGGCAATGCCAAATTGATACAGAAGTTTCTAAATGCTAACAATTTCTGTACTTCCTTTGCCATGGACCAGGAATAGTGTGCAGACCATTTCTTGAGCAGCATTAGTTGACACTGTCTTTAAAATATTTTTTTAAAATTTTATTTAAAAGTTTTTTTAATTACTATTTTTTAATTCTCACTCAAGGATATTTTTCTGTTGATTTTTAGAGAGAGTGGAAGAGAGAGGGAAAGACAGAAATATCGACGTGAGAGAGACACATCGATTGGTTGCCTCCTGCACGAGTCCTGACCAGGTCCCTGGCGAGGGAGGAACCTGCAACCAAGGAACATGCCCTTGACTAGAATCGAACCTGGAACTCTTTGGTCCACAGGCTGACACTATCCACTGAGCCAAACTGGCTAGAGCTAGTTGACACCACCTTAGTTCTGATTTCTTCTGAGGTGGTGGCTCCTCCTTTTTCCTCTTAATTATGGGCAATCCTGGGCTGCTTCTTCATCTCTACTGAGAATTCATTCCTCCAGTGAACTGTTGAAGCAACTACCTTATGTAAATCACAGTAGTAGAGATACATTGCTAATTATGACATAGTACTTGCCTTAAAGGAAATTAATAGTCTAGAGGAAGAGCAAAAGGGGATACACAAATAACTGCATGAGATGATTTCATCTTCTTTCCTCATTCCTGGCCTTTTATCAGATCCACTAAGCCTAATTGGTTGTTAGTTATTTTCTTAGACCCCACTCTCACCTCACTTTCAGATTCTTTTTTTTTTTTTAAATCTTTATTGCTCAGATTATTATAGTTCTTCCTCTTTTTCCCCCCCATAGCTCCCCTCCTCCCAGTTCCCACCCCATCCTGTGTCCTTCCCCCCCCCACCCTGCTGTTCTCATCCGTAGGTGTAGGATTATTGTCCAGTCTCTTCCTGCACCCCCAACACCCTTTCCCCCCCAAAAATTGTCAGTCCAATCCCTTTCTATGCCTCTGATTCTATTCATCTTTATTCTGTTTATCAGATTTTTTTATTCACTTGGTTTTTAGATTCACTTGTTGATATATATGTATTTGTTGTTTATAATTTTTATCTTTACTTTTTTTTCTTCCTCTTCTCAAAGGATACCTTTCAGCATTTCATATAATACTGGTTGGGTGGTGATGAACTCCTTTAGCTTTTTTTTTGTCTGTGAAGCTCTTTATCCGACCCTCAATTCTGAATGATACTTTGCTGGGTAAAGTAATCTTGGTTGTAGGTTCTTGCTATTCATCACTTTGAATATTTCTTGCCACTCCCTTCTGGCCTGCAAAGTTTCTGTTGAGAAATCAGCTGACAGTCGTATGGGTTCCCCCTTGTAGGTAACTGCTTTTCTCTTGCTGCTTTTAATATTCTCTCTTTGTCTTTTGCCCTTGGCATTTTAATTATGATGTGTCTTGGTGTGGTCCTCCTTGGATTCCTTTTGTTTGGGGTCCTCCGCACTTCCTGGACTTGGAAGTCCACTTCTTTTACCAGGTAGGGGAAGTTTTCTGTCATTATTTCTTCAAATATGTTTTCAATATCTTGCTCTCTCTCTTCTTCTGGCACTCCTATAATTCTGATGTTGGCACGCTTGAAGTTGTCCCAGAGACTCCTTACACTGTCTTCCTATTTTTGGATTCTTTTTGCTTATCCATTTGGGTATTTTTTGTTTCTTCGTATTTCAATTCTTTGACTAGATTCTTGTGTTCCTCTAATCTGTTGTTGGATCACTCTATAATATTCTTTATTTCAGTCATTGTATGCTTAATTTCTAGTTGGTCCTTTTTCATATCCTCGAGGGTCTCATTAGATTTATTGAGGGTCTCACTAAATTTATCGGTGGTTTCTAGAAAATTCTTGAAAAACCTTATAACCATGGTTTTGAACTCTATCCAGTCATTTGCTTTCCTCCATTTCTGTCATTTGTGATCTCTTTCTTTGTCTCCGCATTTTGGCTGCTTCCCTGGGTTGATAGAGTGGCTTTCTGTGTTAGGTAATCATTGAGAGGAAATGACTTCCAAGCCACTTGGTTATGCGAATCAGCTGTGTCTACAGTGGGAGAACTTCTGTGCTGGAGACACCCTTATGGGGCAAGAGCTGTTTGGGTACGTTGGCACTTGTATCTCCAAGGAGGTGCTATTTTTAGCTTCTTCCTGGGGCTTCCCAGCCTTTTATATGCAAAAGCCACTGCGCAGCAGCTTGGGTAGGGCAGGGTCTCGGGGAGTCTACAGGGCTTCTCAGCCCTGCCCTAAGAGGCACTGGGTCTCAAGCCGCTCTGGAGTTTCTCCCGGAGCCTGACGGGTGCCAGACAGTCCAGCTCCTCCCTGTATGATTCTGAGTCCCCAGAATCTCGCCTGGAACTGGAGTTCAGAGCCATCGGGAGCTTGTGACTCCCTCCGGTACGAAATGCTGCCAGCCGTTTCCGCGAGCCCTTTCTGTGAGCCCTTTCCGCCAGCCCCTTCACGCGTGCCTCTGTACCTCTGCACTTTATTTCCACACCTCCACTGAGTCTCAGTCTCTTTCTAGTTGTAGAATTTCCACTCACCCAACCTTCCTGTGGGTCTGGGTGGTGTTCATTTTTTCTTTTTGTTGTTGTTTTAAAATAGTTGTGCACGGCTGCAATTCCGGTGTTCACCTATGCCGCCATCTTGGTTTCTCCTATATGTCTTTTTGCGCCCACTTCTGAGCCTGCCTGTCTTCCTGGGAACGTGCGGAGGGAGGGCCACTTTCAGGTTCTAAAACCGAAACCAGATGTTTGATTTTCTTTATGCACTTCAGTTCAGCCCGTTAGACTTAGCATATGCAGTAGTTTATTCACATTAGAGCAGCCTGCCATTGTTTTACTTCACTCTTGATTGAGATTGTAATGAACAGGATCTCTGGTCTCAGACTCTCTGGAATGGTGTAAAGGTATTTTCTGAGTTAAATGCAGCTGGGGCAGATCATTGGTTTCTAAATTGACTAATAATCAGAACTGGGAAGCTTTTTTTTTAGAGTAACAACTGGTTAATTTTAATAAAAATGACTTGTGTTCATTAAAAAATCAAGCTGTGTCAATAGGTATAAAGAATGTGCAAAAAAACCACCCCCAAACCTACTACCTTAAACTATGATATATCTTTGTATCTATCCATCCATCCCATCTGTCCATTCATCAGTGGATAAGGGGAGTGGATACCTAATCTAAGTACTTTTATTAAAAAAGTGTGCTGATTTTTTTGGGGAGGTCATGTTAGTTTAAAAGAAAAGTCAATTTACTGAAATACATAGACACAGGAAGTTGCAAAACAGGTACACAAAGTCTCGTGTACCTTTCACCCAGATTCCCCTAATCATGACATCTTTTACACCTAGGTGCAATATCAAAACCAGGAAGTTGACATTGGAATATATCAATTATTAACTAAACTAGACCTTACTCTGTTTTCATCATTTAAAAAAATGTTTTTTAATTTTAAAATTTTCATTGATTTTAGAAAGGACAGAGCAGGAGAGGGAGATAGAAACATTGATGAGAGAGAGACATTAATCTGCTGCCTCCTATACTGCTCCCACCAGGATTGGGCCTGCAACCTGGGCATATGCCCTGACAGAATCAAACTGGTGATCTTTTGGTGCCTGGATTGATGCTCAACCACTCAACCACACCAGCCAGACAGTTTTTTAACCTATATTCATGTGTATGTGTGGTTCTATGCAATTTATTCCATGTGTCAATTCAAATAACTCACTACAATCAAGGCACAAAACTGTCCCATCACCACAAAAGAACTCCCTCTAGCCTAATTCTCTTTGTGTTTGTAGTCTCCCTCCCTCCCAGCAGTCACTTTGAGAATGGTATATGCTGTTATCTGCCATATGTCACCTTAGATTGACTTTTTTTTTTACTAAGTACAGTGCCCTTGAGGTCTGTCCATCTCATTTGAATTTAATAGAAAAATTAAGTGAAACTAAAAGAGGAATTGTCAAATTTCAAATATTTGCTTTTAATAATTATTAGCTCTTGATAAGTTCCTATAGTTTAAGGGAAAAGATTATAAAAAAATTAAGAATATGGCATCCTATATAATAAAAGGCTAATATGCAAATTGCCCCATGACTGGGAGTTCGACCAGGAGTTTGACCAGGGGGCGGGGCTGGCTGGCTAACCGCCTGCAGCCTCTCCATCTGGCCACCCCTGCCCCCCATCAGCCCCCCTACCCTGATTGGGGGTGGGGCCAGTTGGCCAACCTCCCATGTCCTCTCCTATTGGGGTGGGCCAGCTGGACCCCACCTGTGCACGAATTCATGCACCGGGTCTCTAGTTTTAAATAGTGTATGTTGTATGTTTCAGTTCTAGGCAGTATTATTAGTATGTTTCATAGTTGGAAAAATAAGAAAATTTGTACTCATTCCATTTTCTCTTCTTCACTCTTGATTATTTTACTTTTTCTGTATCTTTAGAGCATTTGTAGCCTGGTCTGTATACGCAGTTTTCTCAGTATTTAGTCTTGGTTTTATATTTTAAAGGATTCAATATTCTCCACTGTTTTGTTTTTTTTTAATCCTCACCCAAGGATTTTAGAGAGGGATAAAGGGAGAGAGAGAAAGAGAGAGAAACATTTACATGAGAGTGAAACAGCTATCAGTTGTCCGTGGCATGTGCCCTGCCTGGGGCTCAAGCCCACAATCTTGGTATGTGCCCTGACTAGGAATCAAACCTGTGACCTTTCAGTAAGGATGCTCCAACCAACTGAGCCACCGGCTTGGGCTACATTGGTTATATTTAAAAAATATGTTTTTATTGATTTCAGAGAGATAATGAGAGAGATAGAAACATCAGCGAAGAGAACCATTGATCGGCTGCCTCCTGCACGCCCCACACTGGGGATCGAGCCTGCAGCCCAGGCATGTGCCCTGAGGGAATAGAACCGTGACCTCCTGGATCATGGGTCGATGCTCAGCTATTAAGCACACTGGCCAGGCTGGAATATCTTTTGATATTTTATTGTCACATGTATTTTTTTCGTATGTTAGCTGACCATTCCTGATCTCCTAATCTTTGTACATTTTTCTGTTGGATCAGCCAACATTAAAAAAAAATAAATTAATTTGGCTGAATAATGTTACAATGCTGAAAGAGTGAGGTTTGGGATAGCTTGCACATTTGTTTAAATCTTATGCTGTTGATTTTAGTCAGAATAAGAATACTAATATTTCGTGTCTACTAATATTATGGACTTGAATAAAATGATTGTCTTGGTGAGAACTAATCTGTTAGTTTTCTTTTCTTTCTTTTTTTGTTAATCCTCACCTGAGGATTTTTCCATTGATTTTTAGAGAGTGGAAGGGAAGAGGAGAGATGAGAGAAACATCGATGTGAGTATCGATTGGTTGCATCCTGCGCATGCCCTGAGATACTGCAGCTGAGGTATGTGCCGTTGACCAGAATCAAACCTATGACCCTTCAGTCCTCAGGCCGACGCTCTATCCACTGAGCCAAACCAGCTAGGGTTCTGATAGTTTTCTAAATCATTATACATTTATTTACCATTTGTTTGCTGTTCCTTGTAGTTAAAATGTATATTTCTCCCCATTTGGCTTTATATCATAACATAGTGTAAGAATAGGTGTAACTGTAGGAAAGCAATTACATTGCCAGGAAGTTGCAGAGCTCACCTTGGTGAATTGATTTTTCTGGTAATCATTGTTATTGGTTCTGTTACTTGGGTTTATGAACCAGAGTATGAATTTAAAATGTTAAGGCTATATGAAGTAGCTTCATAGGAGAGTTTGACAATCCTGTGTAGGGTTTCTCTAATTTTCCAGTGAAATTCCCTTAGTGACAGAGAGAGCCTACACCCGGTTAAAGGAAGGCGCCTATAAGTCAGAGCAGCTCTCTATAGACCTGAAATTTCTTGAAAATATCGGGTTGTGCCTTAAACACTTGTTAAAAATCTCTGTATATTCTTTTTTTCCTCCTTCCCTTCCCTCTTCCATTCCTTCCATCTCTAGTCGTCACAAACCAGTTAGAGATCCAGGCACATACATTACCTGAGAGGAACACCATGTGGCCTCATTTTACTGTGGAGGTGGCTGGTCCGTGTCCCCAGAACTCTGTGGACACATATTTTACTGAGAAGTACTGAAAATCACATCCTGGTGTATCTGTAAAGGAGACTTCTAGGAATGAGAAAAAACTTGAAGGCTTTTGAAAATATCTCAAAGAACTGTAAAAAAACTCTTGAGAAAAAGAATCCCCCTTTACACCTTAATAGTGAACAGATAGAAAATGAAAGGTTGGCATATTCTGTTAGACCCTTGATATTGAATACTTGTGTTTTTTTATTTTTTTGTCAGTTACCTTCGAAGCCTTTGGTATTCATTTGCTATTTTAAGAAAGGTATGCCTTGCAGTCCCTTCAGGTGTCTGGAGCAGGTCACTTGGCTGGTTAGTGAGTGGGCCCAGCTGACCTCCTAGCGTCATACAGCCTGGAGGTTCTTTAGTCTTCAAGGCTACGCTTAGGAGTTATAAAAATCTTCATTACTTCATTATGGAAGATAATTCCCCAAAGAAATTCAACTTAAGAACTGTTGATGAGCCTGGCCAGTGTTGCTCAGTGGTTGAGTGTTGACCTATGAACCAAGAGGTCACTGGTTTGATTTCATGTCTAGGCACATGCTGGGTTGCAGGCTCAATCCCTTTTTGCAGGAGGCAGCCGATCAATGATTCTCTCTCATCATTGATGTTTCTGTTTTTCTCTCCCTTTCCTCAGAAATAAATCTAAACTAATAAAAGCGAAATATTAAAATTAACCGTTTCTCCGAGACAGGGTAAGCCACGCCCACCAGCCAATCAGAGCGGCTGTATGCAAATTAGCCCAGCCAACATGGCGGCCGCCACTCACGGACCTGAGTAAACAGCCCTTTCCATTGCGGCAGGAGGGAAAGTGAAGCTTCACCCTTCAGCTCAGCTCCGATTAAACTGCCTCTAGCGAAACACAGCTTTTTGAAAACATTGTAACAATCACAGAATCCTCCGGAGCTGAAGGAAAGAGCAGCTCCGGCCTAACCAGTAAAAGTAACAATTGTTTCATTGTAGACGCTGCGAGGTGAAGCAGAGGCTTCGTTAGTAGTTAGAAGGCCGCCTTAAAGGAACAGTGTATCAATTACAGTGTATCAAGGAACAGTATCAATTATAGGAGAAAAAACTCCGGAAATCTGCGTCCAGCCAGCCTTGCTGGGACATTGGGTCAATGGGAGCTGTGGGCAGCCTTAAAGCCCCTCACCCAGGCTGGTCAGGCACGCCAGCAGGTGGGCATCCCCCGAGGGCTCCCAGACTGCAAGAGGGCACAGGCCGGGCTGAGGGACCTCCCAGTGCACAGAGCAGCTGCAGGGCGGGACAGCGCAGGACCCAGGACCCGTGATGGGAAACAGGCGGCAGGGTTGGAGGGCACCGGGAAGCGGGTAAGAGGCGGCAGGCTTGGAGGGCACCGGGAAGCGGGTAAGAGGCGGCGGGGGGGTCTCGGCCTGCTTGGTGGGCTTCCTAGGCTCTTTGCAGGGCATCGTGGAGCGGGATAGCAAGGCTCCAGGGGCCGGGGTTCTGCTTGGCAGCTCCCCAGACCCCTTGGCGGCACCGGGAAGTGGGAAAGGAAGGCAGCAGGGGACGGGTGAGTGGGAAAGAGTTGGCGGCCTGCTTGGCAGCTTCCCAGGTCCCTTCCGAGGATCAGGGAGCAGGAAAAGGCCGGCCTGACCACGAGGCGGGGTTTTCCCTGCTTTCTGGTGGCTGGAGGAAGATGGGCAGTAGGCAAGCTTGGGAGGCAGGCCGCACCCAGTCCTGGCCACGCTCAAAAAAGAGAACAACATGCAGGGAGGGCAAGAGTCTGAGAGATCAACATAGAGGGGGTGCCTGCTCCAAGCCTTGATGGTGTGCCTGGGGGCAGGCTCCCAGCAGGTAGACACACACAGGAGGACTGCTCCGAGCCTCAGATGC